>QANZ01002854.1:16447-47625 GCA_003254925.1 Chamaecrista fasciculata
GGGGGGGGGTTCTCGAGTATCTTTTTGCATCAGTAGCTAACTTCAATTAATAAGAAAAGGAAATGATTATTTTTACTTGGCTAAAGTCCTATTTTGGTCCCCCAGTTATGCTCCTTGTTCTAAATAAGTCCTCCAGTTATTTTTTGTTCCATATTGGTCTCCCAGTTATGCAAAACTTGAAAAATTTGGTCCCTCTAACGTTTTCCATCCATTTTTCCGTTAAAAAAAGAGGAAAAATAAACTTTCATCCCCAAAAGTTTTATTTTCTTATATTAAGGTCCTTTTCTTTTTATAATAGGATCAAAACATAAGAAAATGAAGTAAATTAAGATTTTAAGTGAATTTATCCAAAAACACAAAATAAATCTCTCTCTCTCTGATTCCCTCTCTCTCTCTTCTTTCCGAATCCTAATTCGCCATTGCCTCCGTTGATTTCCCCTCTCAGAAGAACAATCTTCCTAGATCTAGACGAAACCCTAGTCCATTCAAAACCCGAACCGCCTCCGGCCCGGTTTGATTTCGTCGTGCGGCCCAAAATCGACGGCGAGACCATGAATTTCTATGTCCTGAAGCGGCCCGGCGTCGACGACCTCATCGAATTCCTGACGGCGAGATTCGAGGTGGTAGTGTTCACGACGACGCTCGAAGGCTACGCGTCGATGGTTCTGGACCGGGTCGACCCGAACCGCCGGATCTCGCACCGGCTTTACCGGAATTCGTGCAGCGAATTGAACGGAAGGCTCGTGAAGGAGAGAGAGAGAGGGGGGAGAGAGAGAGAGAGAGGGAATCAGAGAGAGAGAGGGGGGGAATCAGAGAGAGAGAGAGAAATTTATTTTGTGTTTTAGGGTAAATTCACTTAAAATCTTAATTTACTTCATTTTTTTATGTTTTGATTCTATTATAAAAAGAAAAGGACCTTAATATAAGAAAATAAAACTTTTGGGGATGAAAGTTTATTTTTCCTCT
This sequence comes from Chamaecrista fasciculata, assembly GCA_003254925.1. NCBI lineage: Eukaryota > Viridiplantae > Streptophyta > Magnoliopsida > Fabales > Fabaceae > Chamaecrista > Chamaecrista fasciculata. The sequence goes on from QANZ01002854.1 coordinate 17,414, forward strand.
TTTTTTAACGGAAAAATGGATGGAAAACGTTAGAGGGACCAACTTTTTCAAGTTTTGCATAACTGGGGGACCAATATGGAACAAAAAATAACTGGGGGACCTATTTGGAACAAGGAGCATAACTGGGGGATCAAAATAGGACTTTGGCCTTTTTACTTTTTCACCTCTAGTTAGTATTTTGGGACCAATTTGAGAAATTATAGAAACATATAAGACTAATCTAAAACAAATGAAACATAAGAGACCAATTTGAAATCCACTCGGTAGATAATGGACCAATTTGAGGTTTTTGCCCACAAAATCACTCATCCAACAAAAGACAAGAGGAACCTATTTTTGCTCCTATCGTGGAAAACCCAAAGACTTACCAGTATGGCAGTATGTAACATCATCTTTTTCAAATTTGAAAAAGATCAACACGGCCTTCTATTTTTGCTCCTTCCTATAATGGAAGACGCGGAAACTTATAACATCATCTATACTAATGTATATGGCTGTGGTGCGCTTCTGCAGGCATTTGCTCAAAACATTGTAAGTTTTGTTAAATTCTCCCTCTTGCATTCTTTTAATCCATCTGTGTTTTGGATTTAGGAATAAGCGAATCTGATTGCATAAGGCCTCTTTTACAATGTGTTAATCGGTTTGATTCTGTACTCTGTACTCACAAGTACATGTGCTGCCTTCGTTTTTTTTTTTTTTNTATATGGCTGTGGTGCGCTTCTGCAGGCATTTGCTCAAAACATTGTAAGTTTTGTTTTTTTTTTATGGGTTAGTGATGATTATGCTTTGTTCATACCAAGCATCCAATTGCTTTGCATAATAATCAAGTTTTAATTTTTTTTGTTTTTGCTTCAAGGACCGTGAGAGACTTGTAAATTCCTTTCTTCAATCACTTACTTTGCCATCTTGGGTTTGAACCATTGGATCGTCTTAGTACTCTGTGATGGGTTGTTTCTCTTCTGTTTTGGCCACAAAATCAAATGAAATCTATACAGGTACTCGGCTACTTTAATCTTTACTTATCTTTTGTGAATTTCTACTTCCATAATGAAGCCTATAGACTATAGTATAAAATATACCACTATATGTATATGCTAGCTGATATTTAGGAAGTATGGCTATGTTACAAATGTTTTCTATACAGAGGTTTCAGACATTGAGAATGTCAAACTTCACACTTACGAGGAACTGCGAATTGCCACACAAGGTTTTAGTCTATCAAACAAGATAGAGCAGGGTGGTTTTGGACCTTTCTATAAGGTATTTTCCATATTAATTATGCCCATTCATTCATGATTCCTAAAGAGTTCAATTCTCAGCCTGTTGCATCATTTATATAGGAAAATACACTTTTTTCTTTGTTCAGGGAAAGCTGAGAAATGGTACTCTGGCCACTATAAATGTGTTGTCAGCAATCTCAGATCTAGGGGTTCGGGAATTCCTGACAGAAATCAAGGTGATCACTGCTATAGAGCATGAGAACCTGGTCAAGTTGTATGGATGTTGTGTTGAAGGAAGCCACAGGATTTTGGTATATGGCTATCTTGAGAACAGTGTAGAACAAACACTTTTTGGTAAGTTTGTTTTTGTACAATTGATATATGAAATTAACTCATTAGCATATATAATATAAATTAGTTCTCATGATTATATTTTCTACATGGAGGTCATAGTAGCATCCAATCCAGCTGGCCTGTGCGAAGGAACATTTGCACTGGTGTTGCTTGTGGTCTTGCATTCCTTCACGTGGCTCATATCGTTCATGGAGATATTAAAGCAAGTAATATTCTACTTGACAAGGACATGCAGCCCAAAATTTCTAATTTTGGTCTTGCAAAGCTTATTTCACTGGACCTGACTGAAAACATGACTCAAGTTGGTTTAAGGATGTAAGTTCACCCTTCTTTACTTTCTTCAATATCACTAGCAATTGTATCCATTTGGTTCTTACCATATATGCCCCTGTTTTAAGCTGTCTTTGTTTGGTTTTGTAGTGATTATGTGGCTCCTGAGTATGCTCTAGTCAATCAGGTGACAAAAAAATCAGATGTCTATAGTTTTGGAGTTCTCCTAATGAAAGTTGTTAGTGGGAGGAGTAGCACAAACAGGCAGTTACCTGCCAGAGAACAACTTCCAATGGTATGAACTTCATGATCCATTTGTCCAATTGTGTTTAACTCCCAACTGTCTAAATTTAGAAACTAATTATCCTTTATATTATTCAACATCATTTTTATCTTTAAATCAACTTTCTTTTATTTGGAGCTTTCAAATTTATTGAAAGATATATTTGGCTGAGATGGATTTGGAGAGCATTGGTTTGATGTTGTCTCTCACTTAGTACTAAGACAGGATCCAAGTTTAAGTACACCAATTTGAGGACTGGAACAAAATAAAATGTAGTTTTAGGACCAAAATGAAACTGATCCTATAGTTTGAGGATGAAAATGAGATTTTGACCTATACATAAGCCAAAATTCTAAATTTAGAAGTTTATAGGGTTATTGCAATGGAGGTAATTAATTAGGGGGTTAATTATAGCTTTTTAGTGAGAAATGATCTTGTTTTGGTTAAAGTAGTGTGAAATGATCACCTTTAAAGTTGGAACTTAGAAGACATTGGTTGCTGGTTGGAGTTCTCTTGTTTTGGCTTAGTTCTGCTTTACTGTCCTGTAAACATGTCATGTTTGTTCAAATAATTAACTTCGATGGCGTTGTCTTTTTTAAGGGTAATAACTACTAAGAGAATATATATATATATATATATATGATTTGTATAATGAAATTTGTTACTGTACTTAGTCATTACCAAGGGTTCATATGAAATTTCATAAATCTACATTAGTTTCTTGAGTTCAAAATATCTAAATGGTTTATATATCTAGCATTGCATTATTGCACATGAACTGTGAGGCTAAATTATTTCCAAAGAATGATAATATGGTATGACTTGTAGGTATGGAATATGTATAAAAGCAACAAGCTGGAGGAATTGGTGGATGCCATGCTAGAAGAAGATTTGGACATTGAGGAGGCATGCAAGTTTTTAAAGATTGGTCTCCTATGCACCCAAAAATATGCTAATCTTCGACCATCAATGTCCATTGTTCTTGGCATGTTGACTGGTGAAATCGACGTGAATGACGCGATTAAAAAATTAAAACCAAGCTCCCTATAATAGTTTGAAAATAATGGAGAGCAGAAAGCCATGGCTGAAGTGGATCAAGCATTTTCCTTTTCTGTCTCTGAGCCAAATTATGAGAAAGCACATATCCAGTCAAGTTCTCACTACTTGAAGTATTATGCATGTGGCTAATCTTTAGGAGTTTGTTTGTGCCTTTTAATTTATTGTATTCAGTATTTAACTATATTGTGCTGTGTCTGCTATGTGTTAGGTACCCTCTAAACATGTTTTTCATAATTCTAGCAACTGCCAAACCTTGGTTTCTTTGTTCGATTCATTCAGAATTATATAACCAATATTTCTTTATTCCAAGTGTGAGATTCTCCCGCTTGTGGTTTTCTCTTTATATTTCTCCTATCAGTCTAAATGCAACCATGACCTTATCTGCAATTTATGGTCGTTGAGTTAAGCATACAAGAAAAGTGGCATATACCTTTAGATTCTTTTAGTGACATTAAATAAAAATGTAGGTAGAAGTACTAGGGTCATTTTGGTCTTAAATGTATGCCTTAATGTTCATTTAGTCCTTTATGTGTCAAAATGTTCAAATTGGTCTTAAATATTGACAAAATGTTTTATTTTGATCTCAACCTATTGAATATGGTTATATTTCTTTCATTTCAAGTTCAAATGTGATGAGTTCAGAGTTACATGTTATTCTCAAATAATACTTTCTCTATACAGTTGGGTCGTCAACAAACAAGGTGAAAGTAGACTGCTCGTTTCACAGTCAAACATTTTTTTAGTAAGTTTGTTTTTGTACAATTAATATATAAAACCAACTCATTAGGATATATAATATAAATTAGTTCTCATGATTATATAATATAAAATACGATAAAAGTATGAATATTTTATTGATTAATATAAGTGTATTTATAGAATATAAATACACATCATTTTTGAAGACGCCACACATGAATACATGATCTACCTTGTGTTTTTTTAATCCACCATCATATTGACCCTACTCATGACCAGAATACATATTGGCTGGCTATACAGCCTACAAAAATATGGTGACGGGTTATTCGAATACATAACACATTTTTTATATTTTTTTGAACATTAACAATTCTAATTTTTCTTTTTAAAAAATTTTCCTAGAAAATTAACCTATTAAATCATTTTTTAAGTTTCGGCATATTTATCAGATACTAAATGACTGATAGTATGATATTAATTATTAGGTGGATAACAAGTAACAACAAATCAATTATGAGATATCCGTATGTATTTATAAGAAGTAGTAGTTGAATAAGATTATTATTTGAACTCAGATTTTATGTTTTGAACTCAGATTATTCTACCAAAAAAATAAAGATCTCAGATTATATTTTTTGAACTAAGATTACATTATTTGAACTCAAAATATATTATTTGAAATTCGAAATCTCTTTTTTTTCCCTATATATATATATATAATGTGTTGGTGCTACTTAGTACTTATTTTTTAAAATTAAAAATAACAATTCTAATTCTTTCTTTTTAAAAAGTTTCCTAGAAAATTAATCTATCAAATCATTTTTTTTATGAAAAAATCAATATCTTTTTTCATGATCCAAATCAAATTTGGGCATAATTATCAGATATTAAATGACTGATAGTCTGATATATATATAAGGTGGATAAAAAAATTATTTTTTTAAGAAAAAAGAGAAGTGAAAAGTTACCGAATATCGCTCATGAACTGTTCGTTACTTTTAGATTTATCTTAGGTCAAAGTGTACTTTTGGTCCTATAACTTTTGTTCCGGTTTCAATTTGGTCCCATAACTTTTGTTGTTGTATTTTTGGTCCCATATCTTTATAAAAAGTTGCAGATTTGGTCCCGTATCACTTTTGATCCCATATCTTTTGGTCAAGTTGCAGAATTGGTCTCATATCTTTGTAAAAAGTTTCACCTCCAGTCCCATTTGATTTAAAAATATCAGACCAATTTTGCACCTGACCTAAATATATGAGACCAATTTTGCAACGTAACTAAAAAATATAGGACCAATTCTGCAACATGAGTCAAAGATATAGGACCAAAAATGTAACGCGAGACCAAATATATGAAACTCACATTTAATAACACGGGACCAAACCACTAATGTTATTAAACGTGAGTTTCATATATTTTTTTTTTCTCAAATAGAGTGGCAGTAGGTGTATTTTAAGTTTTACATCAAACTTTAATAGACGTAGCCAGAAAAAAGTCTCCAATATAACAACTCAGATGAGATGAATGGTTAGGATTGAGTATATAGAAGGATTTGGCATTCAAAATTATATTATTAGTTCAAATAATATATTTTGAGTTCAAATTTTGATCTCAAATTATATTATTGGTCAAAGTGCACTTTTAGTCCCATAACTTTTGTTTAGGTTTCATTTTGGTCCCATAACTTTTTTGTTGCACTTCTGGTCTTATATCTTTGTAAAAAGTTACAGATTTGGTCACGTGTCACTTTTGGTCCCATATCTTTTGATAAAGTTACAGAATTGATCACATATCTTTACAAAAAGTTTCACCACCAGTCCCATCTGATAAGAAGATATGAGACCAATTTCGCACCTGATTCAAAGATATGAGACTAATTCTGCAACTTGATCAAGAGATATAGGACCAATTCTGCAACATGACGCCAAGATATGGGAACAAAAATGCAACACGGGACCAAATATGTAATTTTAGCAAAAGATATAGGACCAAAAGTACAACAAAAAAAGTTATGGTATCAAATTGAGACTTTAACAAAAGTTATGGGACCAAAACTGCACTTTGGCCTATTATTTGAATTTTGACCTCTTTTTTTTTCCTCTATAAAAAGCAAGATCGTGCTACTCATATATTCATTGATGTTTTTCTAGAGTTGAGTGTAAAGAGGCAAGATGGTATGGCAAACATGGATATTAAGTTTTTGTTTGTTTAACTTTTTGATGTTTACAGATATTAATGCTGTGAAAGTCACTTATGATGGAAGAGGTATCAAAATTAATGGTCAACGCAAAATTCTTATTTCTGGTTCAATTCATTACCCTAGAAGCACACCAGAGGTGATAATGTTGTTGCCTTCTTCTTACTTATCTTTCATAATCTATCATAAATATATTTAGTTATTTTGGAGATAGGATTTTCTATAGTGCACTTTAGGTGAAGTGCAGAAAAAGATAGAAATATGTTAGAGAAAGAAAGTGTCAGTGGGACTCTCTTTTTCTCTCTGCTTGTTTCTTTCTCTCTCTGTACGTACTTCACCTAAAGTGCACTATAGATGATCTAAGTTGATTATTTTGTTGTAACGCCAATTAGTTTTTCTATATGTATGTGTATAAAATTTTTTAGATGTGGCCGGATCTAATCCAAAAAGCAAAAGATGGAGGACTAGATGCAATTGAAACCTATGTTTTTTGGAATGCTCACGAGCCAATTCGTGGTAAATATGATTTCATGGGAAACAATGATATCATCAAATTTCTCAAGACAATTCAAGAGGCAGGACTTTATGCTGTTCTTCGCATTGGTCCATATGTTTGTGCAGAGTGGAATTATGGGTAAATTTATTGTTCTTTTTTTGCTCACTTGAAAGCATGGTTATAAAAATCGAATCGGACCGGCCGGTTCAATCGGTTGGACCGTGAACTAGACACCAGACTGGTCCGAGCCATCACCAAAATTGGCCAAGAATCGGACGAACTGGTCAAAAACCGGACTGAATCGATGAACCGTCCTAATGTGTTTTTTTATTATTTTTTTTTCTTTTTTGATTATTTTTGTTTTTTTAATAATTATGGGTAAAATATTAAAGAAGGTTGATTATGAACCAAAATTTGATAACGAAAATGATCATAAAATGTCACTTGATGACATTATATCGATGAATATTATGAAAATTGAATATATTTATACTATTGGAATTAGAATTTTATCATTTTTAAACTTTTTTTTTTATTATTTTTAATTTATTTATTTGTCACCGATTGGACCCCGGTCGAACCGTTGAACCTTGAACTTCTATCTCGGCCAGTTAAATGTCCGGATTTTTAAAACCTTGCTTGAAATACTGATGTTCATATTATAATATTTACATGATATTGCTCTCTTTTTTCATATTTTAGAGGAATTCCTGTTTGGGTGCACAATTTGCCTAATGTAGAGATACGAACAGCAAATCATGTGTTCATGGTAACTATTATTATTATTATTACTACCTTTATTTATCTCCAGTCTCATGTTTCAATAAAATTGTACCTTAACATTATAAAGATCACATCATCTTTTTTTTTCAGTGAATTATGAGTTCATTAAGAACATCAAATGTTCAAATATAGAATAACAGCAAACTAACCAAACAAAGTAAAAGATCATATCACCTTCATAATGGCTTCACAATTTGTCAATCACCAAAATCGTTATTTTTCGTTGTCAATAATAAGTGAACAAAATATATTATATATTTTAATCAATTTGTAAGTGTTCTTATTATAATATTTACATGAAATTGCTCTATTTTTTCATATTTTAGAGGAATCCCTGAATTGATTTTATTGTTAGCCCTTGAATTTATATTAAATTAATATTATTTTGATTCATGAATTTGTATTAAATTTTTTATTTTTTGGTCCTCAAGAAACGAATCAATTACAATTCCAATAATTCAGTAATTAAGTAGTATATTTTGATTATTCAACCACTATTTAATTTATTCAATGTAAATTTATTGTTCCCTCTATTTTTTAGTTAATATTAATTTATTGTTCCCTCCATTTTCAATACTAAAATTAAATATCTATATGTTTCCTTTTTATTATACTTACCCTTATGTTCCAGATTTTCTAATTAGTATTATTTAATTTATTTTTTTATTTTAAAGTGCACTTTCCAGATTTTCCCAATTATAAAATCTGGAATTATCTTACTCAAAAAATTAAAATAAATATTTTTATAAAAGAAAACGTCTTTATAAAACGGGCTTTCAAAAACAGGAAAAGTGACGTTATAATTTTTTAATTACAAAAAATTAATTAAATATAGAGAAGTATAGTAAAGATATAAATAAGAGTATTTTAGTTAGGTAAAAAAAAAGTATTTTAGTCCTAACTAAAAATTTGACTCATTTATATTTTCAAAATATAATACATAACTCCGATCCTTAACCAATGTTCACTGATTAGATAAACCTTTATTATTATTATATTATTATTATTATTATTATTATCATCATTATAATGATTATTATTAATTTTTTATTGTTGTTTTTATTATTGATATTATTATTATTATCCTTTCTTCATAAAGAAAGGTTATCCTTACAGTTCTTTTTTTTTTTGGTTTATAGAATGAAATGCAAAAATTTACTACATTAATTATAAATATGCTCAAGAAAGAGAAGCTCTTTGCTTCTCAAAATGGTCCAGTGATCATTGCTCAGGTAAATATTATTTTACAAAATTATTTTTTTATTTTACATAATTAAGATAATCATGCAATTTTACTAATTTATCATTTACTTATTAGATTGAGAATGAATACGGGAATGTAATGTCATCCTACGGTGTTAATGGAAAAGCCTATATAAATTGGTGTGCTAAGATGGCAGAATCTTTTAATATAGGCATTCCTTGGATTATGTGTCAACAAGATAATGCTCCTCAACCAATGGTAAAATTTATAAAATCTTTTTAATAATTAATTAATTATATAGCTATATCAATCATTTACTATTAATCTTATACTATCCTTTCTTTTATGTTAGATCAATACTTGTAATGGTTATTATTGTGATGACTTTCAACCTAATGACCCCAATAGTCCTAAGATGTGGACTGAAAATTGGACAGGGTGGTAAGTGTTAGATTACTTTGTTTTAAGAAGAAACTTATTATTTGGTCTTTTCTTTTCTACAGTTTCAACTATTTGGTCTTTTCTTTTCTACAGTTTCAACTATTTGGTCCTTCTATTTTTGAAATAGACTATTTGATTCCTCAAAAATTAGAAATGTACGGACTAAATAGTTAAAATTGGGAAAAAGGAGGGAGCAAATAGTAGGTTTCCTCTTGTTTTAACCTTTTATTTTGATTTGGTCATATTTTGTTGTGTATGTAATAAGCAATTTTTTTGAAAACAAATTCCATGGTAATTTAAGGTACAAAAATTGGGGTGGCAAAGATCCACATAGAACAGCTGAAGACGTTGCTTTTGCCGTAGCTAGATTTTTCCAAAGGGGAGGAACCTTCCAAAATTACTATATGGTAAATATTTACTATTTAGTTAAACATCTTAATTAATGTTAATGATATATGTTGACATATAAAATCATCATGATTAATTGTGATTGATTTTTTTTTTTTTAGTATCACGGTGGAACTAATTTTGGTAGATCAGCTGGTGGTCCATTTATAACAACTTCATATGACTATGATGCTCCACTTAATGAATATGGTATCGTAATTGTTTGCATTCAATTTAGGGTGATGTTAACAAGTGCTTTTAGAGCACTCTTTAGAGAACTCGTTAAGGTACATTAATTGTACTCTAAAAATAAAATTTTTATTTTAAAAATGTAAATTTACCTCAAAATTTTTATGTAAAAAAACCAAGAGTTATTGTTTCTTTAAAAGTTTGAGATAAATTTGTATTTTCAAAATATAAATTTTATTTTTAGAGTGCAATTAATGCACCTTAACAAGTATCCTAAGGTACTTGTTAGCATTACCTTTCAATTTATTCTATCTGTAATTATTGAACAAAAGTTTATAAATTTGAATGAGCTAGTAGTTAACTTATAATCTATTTTGTTTCAAATATTTTCAGGTAACATTGCCCAACCAAAATGGGGCCACTTGAAACAACTTCATAGTGCCTTAAAGTCAATGGAGAAAAGCCTTACTTACGGCAATGTTTCTAATACTAATCTAGGCAATTCTGTCACGGTAACAAATAAATATATCGATAAGCACAAAATATGCTTTAATTTGTCATTGACTAGATTATATATGGTTAGAGAAATTGTATTTACTTCTGGCCAAAAAAAAAAGAGAAATTGTATTTACTTATTAATGTTTGATCCTTTACATATATATATAGGCCACTGCGTACATCACAAATGAAACATCAAGTTGCTTTTTGAGCAATATCAACACTACAACTGATGCCATAATTACATTTGGAGGAAAGAATTATACAATTCCAGCTTGGTCTGTGAGCCTTCTCCCAAATTGTAAATATGAAGTGTATAATACAGCAAAAGTAAGTTTGTGTGTTACTATATAGGATAAATTAAACTTTTTACATTGTGATTTGGTCATATATTTTACTTTGATATCCTGTGGTTTAAAAAATAACACTTTGGTACCATGTGGTATTCTTTATTTATACTTTGGTATCTTTTGGAGCTATTTTGTAATTTTAACCATAACAAATTTTTCAAAAATTATATATTGACCCCTAATATTTTTAGAAAATTACAAATAGGTCCCTGGATACATATTATCTAGGGACTAAAATGAAAAATTTTAAAAAAATTGGGGTCAATATGTAACTTTTGTAAAATTTGTTATGGTTAGAATTACAAAATACTCCAAAGGGTACCAAGTGTTAATGGCCACAGGTTACCAAAGTGTCATTTTTTAAACTATAGGATACCAAAGTGAAATATGACCAAACCACAGGGTACCAAAGTGTAATTTATTCTACTATATATATACCAATAATATTAATTAATCAACTCACATGACATATATGTGTTATTTGTACTTGTAATTATATATAGGTGAATGTCCAAACCTCTAACATGGGATACAAACCAAACGATGCTCAAGAGCAACCAAAATCATTGAAATGGCAATGGAGGCCTGAGGATATTGATAATGGCCTCTTTGGATTATCAAAATCCTCTTTGTCTGCCAATACACTTCTTGACCAAAAACAAGTTACTGCTGATGTTAGTGACTACCTATGGTATACCACCAAGTAATCATCTTCAAACTCTCTCTCTTGTAGTATGTGTTAATAGGGGTGTACACGGGCCAGGCCGGACCGAATTTCTGGCCAGTCCAAGACCCAGCCTGGTACAAACCCGGGCCGGGCCGAGTCCACCACGTTGGACCGAGCTAGGTCCACTTTGTACACCCCTACGTGTTAGTGTCATTTTAATTAATTTTATAACAATCTGGATTTCTTTTATTCTTTGGTAGATTTTATCTTTACCAAGATGATCCTATGATTTGGAGTAATTCTACCTCTCTTAGAATCAACGGCACTGCAGGCTTGCATGTAATTCATGCATTTGTGAATGGCAAACATATAGGTAAATTAAATATATATATATATATATATATATATATTATCATCCCATTCTAATTTGCATTTAAATTAGTTGCCAATTAACATGAATGACGCTTTATGATGCATGGGTAGGATCTCGTTATGATTTGAAGAATGATAAATTTGAGGTGAAGTTGAAGCTAAAGCATGGAGAGAACATTATCAGTTTGCTTAGTGTGACAGTTGGACTTCAGGTATATATATATATATACAATTTGGTTTGCACATTGAATCAAAGTGCACTTTTGGTCCCATAACTTTTGTTAAGATCAAAGTGTACTTTTGGTCCCATAATTTTTGTTAAGGTCTCAATTTAGTCTCATAACTTTTTTTTGTTGTACTTTTGGTCCCATACCTTTTGCTTAAGTTGCAGATTTGGTTCTGTGTTACACTTTTGGTCTCATATCTTTGACTCATGTTGCAGAATTGGTCCTATATCTTTTAGTCAGGTTGCAGAATTGGTCTCATATCTTAAGATCAGATGCAGAATTGGTCTGATATCTTTGGACCAAATGGGACTGGCGGTGAAACTTTTTGCAAAGATATGAGACCAAATTGCAACCTGACCAAAAGATATGAGACCAAAAATGCAACAAAAAAAGTTACGGGACAAAATTGAGACTTGAACAAAAGTTATGGGACCAAAAGTGTACTTTGACCATATATATATATTAATTAATTATATGCATATTGATGAACTTGTGTGGAATTAGAACTATGGTGCATTCTACGACTCAGGACCCACTGGTATTGTTGGACCTATTAATATAATTTTTAAAAAAGATGATGAGATAATTAGTAGAAGCCTATCTTCCCACAAATGGTCCTACAAGTTTGGTTTGGATGGTTGGGATAGAAAACTGTTTAGTGAAGACCCTACTCATTACTACTATCAACATCCTCCGGCTTATAAATGGATGTCTGATAATTTTCCCACAAACAGAAGCTTCACTTGGTACAAGGTATGTATGCGTCGCATCATTACACTTTGGTATCTTGTGGTTTAGTTATATTTCACTTTGGTACCCTGTAATTTAAAACATGACACTTTGGTACTCTGTGGTATTCTCCATTAACACTTTGATACCCTTTGGAGCTATTTTATAATTTTAACCATAACAAATTTTACAAAAATTATATTTTGACCCCAAAATTTTTTATAAAATTACAAATAGATCCCTAGATACATATTATCTAGGGACTAAAATGAAAACTTTAAAAAAAATTTGAGGTCAATATGTAATTTTTGCAAAATTTGTTATGATTAAAATTACAAAATACCTCCAAAGGGTATCAAAGTGTTAATAAAGAATACCACAGAGTACTAAAGTAAAATATGACCAAATCACAGGGCACTAAAGTGCAATTTACCCTTAATATTAACTAGTATATATCTTGTATATATATACACAAAACATTGCAGACAGAATTCAAAGCTCCTACTAGGAAAGAAGCAGTGGTATTGGATTTGAATGGAATGGGAAAAGGATATGCATGGGTGAATGGGAACAACCTTGGTCGCTATTGGCCTTCTTACTTGACCACTCAAGAAGGATGCTCTTATGATGAGTGCGATTATCGTGGTCCATATCATGCTCATAAATGTTTGTCTAATTGTGGAGAGCCCACACAAAGATGGTAATTAGTTAATTAATTAATTGCTTTATTATTATACATTTTCTCATTTATTTGATTATATATGATACATGAAATGTCACTTTGTGGTATTTTAGGTACCATGTTCCTCGATCATTCCTTAGAGATGGAAGCAACACATTGGTGTTGTTTGAGGAGATTGGTGGAAACCCAAAGCTTGTGAATTTTCAAACAGTGAGTGTTGTTAGTGTTTGTGCCAATGCATATGAGAACAAGGCCTTGGAAATATCATGCTATGATCGTCCAATTTTGTTCATTAACTTTGCTAGTTTTGGAAATCCACAAGGCGTATGTGGTGGATTCTCCAAGGGAACTTGTGATAGCACTCAAGATGCTTTGTCAATTCTACAAGAGGTAATCTTAATTATATTCAAAATTCAAATTTAATTATAATTTTAAGGGTAAATTCCACTTTGGTACCCTGTTTTATGGATCAATTCCACTTTGGTACACTCTTCTTTCAAAAGTGACATTTTGGTACTATGTTCTTTCAAAAATGTCATTTTGATGCTCTGTTCTTTCACTATTTGTTACCCTATTCTATCTTTTTTAAGGTACCAAAGTGAAATTGGTCCAAAGAACATGGTAGCAAAATGTTATTTTTGAAATAACAGGATATACCAAAATGACATTTTTGACAGAACAGAGTACCAAAGTGTCACTTTTAAAAGAATAGGGTACCAAAGTGGAATTGGTACATAGAATAGGGTACCAAAGTGAAATTTACCCTAATTTTAATGCCATGTTAGTTAATTAATCGATGTATGTAGGCATGTGTGGGCAAGGATTCATGCGCCATTGAAATTTCAACCGAGACATTTGGCCCAACAACTTGTGGAGACATGCCCAATAGGCTTGCTGTGGAAGCAATATGCGCCTTCTAGAATTTATTTTCATTAGAACAATTAGCTAGATTAATTTTCTTTTTTTAACCAAGCTTGGTTGGTCTAGTGGTTAGTTCATTAGGTCGCTTAAGTAAGTGTCAAAGGTTCGATTCTTGCCTTGGGAAACCAAAAAAGAAAAATTTTGTTTTTTTTTTTAATTTTGTTCCGATTTCTTTTTAAATCTTAAGATTCCATTTAATTCGGCAAGTCATTTATTTTCATTTTTGGTTTTGAACCAAGTATTTAAATTTTTTGTCATGAATTTAGTTATTTTATTTTTTAATCCATTTTCTTAATTAGTCATTTCTTATCGTTGCTCTTTATCTTTATCATGTTACAATATCATTCCAACCTAAATGAGTTATATATAAATATCTATACTATTATATATACCAATCGGGTAGAGAAAGAATTATTTAAGAGTTAGCACATAATTATTTGGACAAATTTTATAATGAAGCTAAGACGAAAATGAACAAGTTTTGCATTGAATATGTGCTCTCCTAAGTCCTAACTATTATGTTATGCCATTTTCTTAACATTCAACCATGAAATTTTGGTGTAACCTAGAGTAGAATATTGACTGAGTGTACAAAATGGAAGATCATCACATGTAACCTTATGAATCTATTAAAAGAATTCTAGAGTAGACTATTATAGTTCCAAGTTACTTTTTCAACATGTTGCAAGAGACAGACTAGTGCATTCATGTGAGTATATATAATTCAAAGTTACTTTTTAACAGATTTTCTTAAAAAGATACCAGGTGAACAAATTTGACTGAATGTATGTTTAGCTTTTTAAAATTTTTTTTTTGGGTAACATTAGCCTTTTCAACTTTAAAAAATAAAACTAAAAACAAAAACTCGGAGGCCACTAGACCACATAGTAATGTTGATATATTTTGGAACTGGTTGCTGAGATTTGTAATGAAATAAATATGATCAATTTTACTTTTTTTATTACGAAATTAGTTTTTCATTTTCAAGACTCAGTTTAATTTTTTTTATTATTGATCTTAAAATGCTCATCAAAACTTTAAATTGGTCTTAAATTCACTTTCGAAACGCGATTTGATCTCATTTGCTGATGATATCAACTGAGTAGAGAAAGAATTATTCAAGAGTTAGCACATAATTATTTGACGAAAATGGACAATTTTTCATTGAATATGTACGCTCCTAAGTCCTAACTATTATGTAATGCCATTTTCTTAACATTCAACCACGAAAATAATTACTCACTTTCAAGATTCAATTTGATCTTGTTTATTGACGATCCCAAAATACTCAAAAAAACTCGCATGTTTATATTCGTCGCATTCAAACTTGAGACGGGAGAGATATGACCACACTTAGTATTTTCTTGACCAATTTGAGAAATTATAAAAACATGTAAAACCAATCTAAAATAAATGAAACATAAGGGACTAAGTTGAGGTTTTGACAAAAATAAAAGTCACTTTTATCCAACAAAAGACCAAGAGAAAACCTACACACAGTGAGCCAGAAGCAAAATTCGGAGCCTCGCCGGAGGAGAGTCATGGACGACGGAGCCACCGTCATCTCCGTCGCAATTCAAGTTGGCAAGGAAATCGGCATGGCAGTTTCCTTCTCGCCAAACATGGCGATTGAATGGTAATTAGTTACTTCTGGAAAACTTCTTTATTGGGCTAATTAGGTTTAGTATTTGCACTATTCATGTTGTTCCAAAAGAAGGAAGAATTTGAACTCCTCATTCTTGACTCTTTCGAATTTGAAAATTGAAAAAGATCAACACAGCCTTCTATTTTTGCTCCTTCCTACAATGGAAGACCCAGAGGAGTAGCCTTTCTAATTTTGCTCCTACGATGGAAGACCCAGAGACTTATAACCTCATCTGTACTAATATATATGGGTGTGTGGTGCGTTCAACTGCTTTGCATAATAATCGAATTTTAATTTTTTTTGTTTTTGCTTCAAAGACTTGTGATTCCATTTTCGCTATCTCCATCTTCAGTCACTTACTTTGCCATCTAGTACTCTGTGATGGGTTGTTTCTCTTCTGTTTTGGCCACACAATCAAATGAAAACTATACAGGTACTCGGCTACTTTAATCTTTACTTATCTTTTGTGAGTTTGTATTTCCACTATGAAGCCTATAGTATAAAATATATGATACAAACAGGAAGAAATTGCAAAAATGGAGAGACGAGAAGATGAAAGTATGGTAACTATAGGGAATTTGATACTCAATCTACCATACTTTCATCCTTGAGATCTTACTTATTACAGAAGAAGGACTAAATATAAAAGCAAGCTCCTACTCTATCATCTTCCTAACAGCCTTGTGCTTCCTCACATGGGTTTCAGCTTCATTATCCAACTTTGTTGGGCTTTTGTGTTGCATTACTTGGTTCATATCAATATACCACTATATGTATATGCTAGCTGATATTTAGGAAGTTTGGCTATGTTCCAAATGTTTTATGTACAGAGATTTCAGACATTGAGGATGTCAAACGTTACACTTACAAGGAACTGCAAATTGCCACACAAGGCTTTAGTTTATCAAACAGGAAAAGGCTGGGTGCTTTTGGACCTGTCTATAAGGTATTTGCCATATTAATTATGTCCATTCATTCATAATTCCTAAAGACTTCAATTCCCAGCCTGCTGCAATCATTTATATAGGAAAATACACTTTTTTCTTTGTTCAGGGAAAGCTGAGAAATGGTACTCTGGCCGCTATATATATGTTGTCAGAAAACTCTTATCTAGGGGTTCCAGAATTCCTGACAGAAATCGAGGTGATCACTGCTATAGAGCATGAGAACCTGGTTAAGTTGTATGGATGTTGTGTTGAAGGAAACCACAGGATTATGGTATATGGCTATCTTGAGAACAACAGTGTAGCAAAAACACTTTTGGGTAAGTTTGTTTTTGTACAATTGATATATGAAATTAACTCATAGCATATATAGTATAAATTAGTTCTCATGATTATATTTTCTAGGTGGAGGTCATAGTAGCATCCAATCCAGCTGGCCTGTGCGAAGGAACATTTGCACTGGTGTTGCTTGTGGTCTTGCATTCCTTCACGTGGCTCATATCGTTCATGGAGATATTAAAGCAAGTAATATTCTACTTGACAAGGACATGCAGCCCAAAATTTCTAATTTTGGTCTTGCAAAGCTTATTTCACTGGACCTGACTGAAAACATGACTTAAGTTGGTTTAAGGATGTAAGTTCACCCTTCTTTACTTTCTTCAATATCACGAGCAATTGTATCCATTTGGTTCTTTTTGTATAATGAAATTTGTTACTATAATACTTAATATTTACCAAGGGTTCTTATGAAATTTTAAATCTATATTGGTTTCATGAGTTCAAAATATCTATCTAAATGGTTTCAAAGGATTCTAGTAAACTGAAAAAGTAACCTTTTTATATTTCTAATATTGCATTATTGCACATGGATTGTGGGGCTAAATTATTTCTAAAGAATCATAGTATGGTATGACTAGCAGGCATGGAATATGCATAATAGCAACAAGCTGGAGGAATTGGTGGATGGGATGCTAAAAGAAGACTTGGACATTGAGGAGGCATGCAGGTTTTTCACGGTTGCTCTCCTGTGCACCCAAAAATGTCCTGAGCTCCGACCATCAATGTCCATTGTTCTTAACATGTTGACTGGTGAAATCGATGTGAATGACGAGATTACGAAATTTAAACCAGGCTTCCTATTTAAGGTTGAAGATAATGGCAAAAACGAAGGAGAACAGAAAGCCGCGGCTGAGGTGGATCAAGCATCTTCATCTTCTGTCTCAAGGGAACAATGACCTTTTCTTCAATTTATGGTTGAGTTAAGCATACAAGAAGTAGAAGTAGAAGTAGAAGTAGTATTAACCTCCAATTAAATAGTTGTCACTAATAGGTGATAATCTTACAAGAGAATATAGTATTATGGATAATCATTGGTTTTAATTGTTATAGTATTATTTAGTAAACAAGAGAATATAAATGATTTATTTAGTAACATTAAATATAATTATGGATGTAAAAATTTTTACTTATAGATGAGTAAATCTGTTATTAAAAAAGTTTGTTTTACCAACAAATTCGAAGTTTTTGTTATTGTAAATCTTACGGATAGTTTTAGTACTATTTTATTAAATAAAAGAATATAACTACTTTATTTGGTGACATTAATTGTAATTATAAATAAGTTTGTCATTAAAAAAAATATTATTTTACCTATAAATTTAAATTTTGTCTCTATAAATACTACACATAATTTTAGTGACATTAAAAAAAACGGTATATATCTATGAAGTATGGACACTTCATTTTGACAGCGTGTCACCGTGTCAGACACGTGTCCCTGTCCGACACCCACACGACACATATTCATAGGTTTCAGAATATAAAATCAATTTTTTGTAACTTTATCATGACAAACAATAGAAAATAAAATCACATATGACATATAGTATGAATAGATATTATGATTTTTAAATTTTCATAAAAAATTCTGAATTTTTAATTATTTATATATATATAAATATATGACGTGTCGTGTCGTATAGTTTTAAGAATCGAGTGTGTCAGTGTGTCCGTGTCGTGTCCCGTATTCGTGTCAGTGTTCGTACTTCATAGGTAAATATGAATAGTATTTACCTATAATTTAATAGTTATATCATTAAAAAAAAAGTATTATTTCTCTTTAAAATAATTTCACATATCAGTATTACTAATATCTCTCAAATTTCTAGACACAATTTTATCATACTATTCCAATATCATACTCATACCTCCAATACCAAATTGGTAAGCCAAACCCCTAAAGCTTTTATTACTACAAATCTTACATGTAGTCTAAATGGGAAAATGAATCTTTTCCCTTTTTAACCTCCTCCTTCTCTATATTTCTTGTAGAGTATGAGAGAGAAAAAGAATGAGAAGAAAAAAATATGGATCCTATATATTATTATATGATAGGACCTACATTTTCTCTAAAATTGTTAACCAATCTCTAAATGACATTAAACAAAATTATACCTTTGTTCATAGTTACTTAGGATGTATAATGGTTATTAGTGAAAATCTTTAAAATTGTTAAGCATTAGAAAATTTTTTAGATTAAACGATTACAAATTTTTTTTTTATAGGAGGCAAAATGTTGGCTATTAAGAAACTTTTTTTTGGACCTAATCAGAAACTTTTTAAAACAATAGATTATATAACAAAAAATTATAATAAAGGGCCCAATTATGCCACTCAATCAAAGGCCAACAGTTTTGCTAATAATGGATTTTCAAGAGAAGCACACGTTCCTTTTGAAGCTATGTGTTCCTCTACTCTAACCCACTTGGCCTAGTGGTCGAGCTCACTAGGTCGCTTAAACAAGGTCGAGGGTTTGAATCCTGCCTTGTGTATGCAGCAACCAATTGGCCAGCGGCAGACCCTTAAATGGAGCACCGATCCGCGGAGGATTAGTCCTTAGCCTGTCGGGCTGGGGATACCTTGGGGAAAAAAAAATGCCCTCACTCCTATTGTTGGTCAAACCATAGTGCAAAAAATCGAATCGGCCATTGACCCGGTAAAAGGCTCGGGTCACTATTTCAACCACGGGGTCACTAGTTCAACAGGTTGACTTAAAAAATATATTTTCAAATATACATATTCATTAAATACACATTAATATCTTACAATAATTTAAATATAAAGTAAAAATTAAACATAACCATCACATATAATAAGTGTCAAATATTTAAGTCACACTACATAAAATTTAGGGTAAATTACACTTTAGTACCCTGTGGTTTGGTCATATTTCACTTTGGTACCATGTGGTTTAAAAAATGTCACTTTGGTACCATCTGGTATTCTCCATTAACACTTTGATACCCTTTGGAGCTATTTTGCAATTTTAACCATAACAAGTTTTGTAAAAATTATATATTGACCCCAAAAATTTTTTTAAAGTTTTTATTTTAGTCCTTAAATAATATGTATCCAGGGACCTATTTGTAATTTTTGAAAATTTTTTGGGGTCAATATGATATTTGTAAATTTTGTTCGGTCAAACCGATTCACGGTTCACCGGTCCAAGCTGACTCGGGTTGGTTGAACTGGTGATTGACCGGGTCAAATGCATAACGGTATTTTGACTTATTCCGGACTGGCCTGGTATTCGGTNGTATGTAATATTTTATTAGCAAAACACCCTTTCGTGCCTCTAACGTTTGCGGTGATTTTCAGTTATGCCCCTAACGTTTCATTTGTGTCAGTTGTGTCCCAATGTGAAACGTTAGTTTCAATTATGCCCTCACCCTCGTTAGTGTACCGCTTTTCGGAACTTTTGAGCTTAGATCCATGTTCGTTTCCGTTTGTTTTGATAAATGAGTTTATGGGTACTCATTTTCGGCTTCTGAGGATCATTTTGCACATGGAAATTTTGAGAAAAATGCTTTGTGTTGCTGCATTTCGTTTTGGTCCTTTTTAGGGTTCATCGGGTCCGATTTTCTTTGGATTTGGGGCTATTTTGAGCTTAATCTTTGAAATTGATCCAAAGAATCTAGTTTGTGATGTCCGAAAATTAAACGCATATGAAATCTGATCAAAACCGAGCTCAAATCGTGCGAAAATGATGCTTTTTTTGTGGATGATTGAAATTGGAGGCATAATTGAAACTAACGTTTCACATTGGGGGCACAACTGACACAAATGAAACGTTAGGGGCATAACTGTAAATCACCACAAATGTTAGGGGCACGAAAGGGTGTTTTACCTATTTTATTTTTTGTTAATAGTGTAGTGAGTCGTCCTTTGTATAGATTTGTGTAGAATATTCTTAGTCAATTAGTCACAAACCTACATATATATGTATCGATATTGTTATGAATCGAGGCATTTTTCATACAAACACTATTATCTTATCTTACATGGTATTAGAGCATTAATGATCCATGGTTGTTGAATCTGCTACCTCCATTGCTCATACTTCTTCTTCTCCTCTCTCTCGTGCTACTTCTTTGCCTCCATCTCTTACTATATATTACCATTGTTTACTCCAAATTTAACCCTCACCCTGTTTCAATTAAGTTAGTGTTGGACGGTAGCGCAACCCACACAACAAATAAAGGGAGACGGAAAAGAGAAACGAATACAAAAACTTTAATGTGGTTCGGTATTTCAAGACCTACTCTACGGTCCCACTAGGACAAACTTTGCTATTTGTAATTTTTATATGAACAAAATCACAAACTCTCCTCAATATAATTTTTGACTAGAGAAAATTGTAAACCCTCTCTCACAAAATGACAAACAACTACCCATACCTCATTACACCCTTAAAGATATTTGTGTAAGTTGTGGTACCACTAAGGTGAAAACCCCCTCTCTATTTATAAGGCTCCTCATCCTTTTAATTTTTTTAGTTTGTCCAATGTGAGACTTTGAAATGAATAAACCCAACACTTAGATTATGACAATTATCTCCCTTAGAAGCAACAAGCTATGACTACTATTTGGGGCTACAAGCTCCAACAATTTCTTCTTGGTGATTACGTTATTCCTCCTAAGTTTCTCAGCGATGATGATGCTTTTCATGGTCGTTTCAATGATGCTTTCCTCACCTAGGAACAACAGGACCAGTTACTCGTGTTCTGAATGTTGTCCTCGATGTCTTCTAGTATGCTCACTCACATGGTGGGTTGCAATTACTCATTTTAGGTTGGCATAACTTTGATATTCCACGCACAACTTCATCTTCAAGAAATTAGTGGAGGAACTTGATATTCCAGCAAAGAAAATTCCTTCTTTTAGGGTTCAAATTGGTAATAGTGAAATTATTTAGTGTCTCCAATTGTGTGTTATGAGTTAATATAACAATCAACAATCAAATATCAAATGAATATAAACTTACTCTGTTATTGAATTCAACCAAGCAACAAGTCCATAATCAAATGCAAAGAAGAATCATCTAACAAATTCCCTAAGGCCCCACTCTGCACACCAAACTGTTAGTTAACAAATTTCGCTAACCCTCCAGGATGGCCTTCTCACTCTCGTGCTTCGCCTAATTGGTTGAGTCTCCAAACGCCTCTCATTTTCTGCCACCTGTCCTGTTTCCATCTCAGCCTCCCCTGCTCCTGACTTCTCTGCCACATCAGCTCCCAGTTGTCCAGTTTCTGTACACGTAACATCTCCCCCACCATTAAAAGTGACCTTGTCCACAAGGTCAAAGGCCGGATGCCTGCGCTGAAACTCGAGCACAGGCTCCCAAGAAGCCGGCACGCCACCATCCCACTCAACCAAAAGCTGTGTTTCATAAGCATTGCCAACTAACACCTGTCAAGTGGCCAAAACAGAGCAAGGAGAAATAAGAGGACCCAATTCCGTAGTCAGCCACGGAAGAGGAAAATACTGAGCAGCGGCATCACCACGACAACGTTTCAACTGTGAAACATGGAACACGTTATGAATCTGCGCAGCCTCCGGCAACTGAGGCTTGTAAGCCATGTTCCCCACACGGTCCACAATAGGAAAAGGACCAAAATACCGCAAACCCAGCTTCTGATTACGACGCAGCTGCACAGAATGTTGATGATACGACTATAACCGAACAAAAACCAGTTCACCCACATGAAACTCAACCTCACGCCGATGACGATCCGCCTGAGCCTTCATGCGAGCTTGAGCACTCAACAGATGATTGCGCAATTGTGACAACAATTGATCCCGATCAAGAAGCAGAGTCCACACCTCCAAGGGATCATTGGAACTCGGTTCATATCGCAACAAAGCCGGAGGATCATGGCCATACACAGCACGAAACGGTGACATCCCAGTAGAAGAATGCGCCGCTGTATTTTACCAATACTCGGCCCACCCCAAACAACGAAACCAGTCTTTCGGATTATCATAAACAAAACAACGCAAATACATCACTAAACACTTGTTAACTGCCTCGGATTGACCATCGGATTAAGGGTGGTACGCGGTACTCATATGCAAAGACGTCCCCTGCAACTTGAACAGATGCCGCCAAAAAACACTTGTAAAAACTTTATCACGGTCAGACACAATTGTAGAAGGCAGCCCATGCAACTTCACCACAACATCAAAGAATTTCGCTGCCACCTGAGCACTCGTAAACCCAGATTTAAGAGCTGCAAAATGCGCATATTTAGAGAGACGATCCACTACCACCATAATGACCTGAAAACCGTGGGACATAGGCAACCCAGTGATGAAATCCATAGCGACGTCTTCCCAAATCTGCTACAGAATCGGTAACGACTGCAATAAACCCGCGGGACTGAGTTGAGAGTGTTTAGCTTGTTGACACACATGACAACACAGAACGAATGACTGCACATCACGGCGCATGGAAGGCCCAAAAAACAGAGCAGCTAAACGTGACAACGTCCTATTAACCCCTGCGTGTCTGCTAATAGGTGATGCATGATACTCAAGCAACAAGCGGCGCTTAATGTCAGTAGCAGAAGCTGGCACCACAGCCAGGTTCTTCCGACACAAAACCCCATCACGCACTGAATAATGCCAAAATGGAAGCTAAATCTAAATCCCCAGCCACGACTAATTTGATCTCAGCCAAAATATCAAAAACAGGGGATGACACTGCCATATAAAACAACGAGATAACGCATCTACCACTACATTAGTCGAGCCCGGTTTATATTCAATCTGAAAACGAAAACCCATCAACTTTGGCAACGACTCCTCCTGTTCCGGTGTCTGAATCATCTGATCCGTGAGATGATGTAAACTCCGGTGATCAGTACGAATGACAAAAAAATGACCGAAAAGGTAATGACGAAACTTAGAGACAGCCTCCGTAATCGCCATCATTTCACGAGCATAAGCAGAGCGTTTTTGTGACCGATCAGGAAGCTTTTTGGAGAAAAATGCAATGGGATGATTATCTTGATGCAAAACAGCACCAATACCCACACCTGAAGAATCAGTGTCCAAATAAAATGGCTTGGTAAAATCTGGAAGACGCAGCACGGGTGCACCAGTAATACATTCTTTGAGCTGCTGAAAAGCATGCGCTGCTGCCTCAGACCACACAAATGAATCCTTGCGCAGAAGGTCCGTTAACGGTGCCGTAATAACAGAGTACTTAGCGATAAAACGCCGATAATACCCCGCAAGACCGAGAAATCCCCGTAACTGTTTCAAATTAGAAGGGATAGGCCACTGAACCACAACAATCACTTTATAAGGGTCCATCTCCACTCCTGCCACAGACACAAAATGACCAAGGTACTCAATCTTCGTTTGACCAAACAAACACTTAGACAACTTAGCATACAACTGATTAGTATCCAACACAGACAGAACGGCGGCCAAATGAGAAAGATGGAGAGACCACGAGTCCACGACGCACTATAAACCAAAATTTCATCGAAAAAACTAGCACAAACTTCCGAAGGAATGGCTGAAAAATCGAATTCATCAAGGCCTGAAAAGTCGCCGGAGCATTCGTTAATCCAAATAACCACTCATAATGCCCCTGGTGAGTATGGAACGCCGTCTTATGCCGATCATCGAGATGTACGAGTATTTGATGATATCCCGAACGTAAATCCAGCTTAGAAAAGTATACGACACCAAGTAACTCATCCAATAGTTCATCGATCGTCGGAATCGGAAAACTATCTTTAACCGTCACAACATTTAAAGCCCGGTAATCCGTACAAAATCGCCATGTACCATCCTTTTTCTTAACAAGAATGACGGGGGCCGAAAAAGGACTGGAACTCGGTTGAATAATCCCGTCAGCAAGCATTTGATGTACAATTTCCTCAATCGCATCCTTCTTGGCAAATGGATAGCGCTAAGGACGTACCTTCACCGGTGGTTGATCGATCGGCAAAATGATACGATGATCGTATGCACGTGGCGTTGGCAACCCACGAGGAACATAAAAAACCAGCGCATAATCCCGTAGCAATTGGGCTAATTCAGATGGCATGGAAACTGGTAATTCATCCAACGAAGAAATGGGCCTAGATGACGAAGCACACTCCACAGTAAATAACTTGGCAATAGCATGAGTGGCCCTTATACGCTTTAAGTGATGAAACTCAGCCCATTGGGCCCGTGGCTTCTGATCTCCAACTAATGTGATGAAACGATCATGCAAATAAAATTTGATTGACCCTTTACTATAGTCAGCAATATGAGGTCCCAACGTAGCTAACCATGTGGCACCCAACACCAAATCTGAACCCGTAACAGGCAAAATATGCACAGAAATACGAATACGATTGCCCTAAATATCAACATCCAAATCACGCACCAAAGAGTCTCCATGAAGATAATTTCCGATTCCGACGAGCACATGGAACGGTGCTGCAGGTTCCACCGGCAACTTCAAACACTTCACCAAACGGGGATGAATAAATGTATCGGAACTACCCCCATCCAACAAAACCTGAATCTCCATACCCTGAATAAAACCAATAAATCGAATAGTACCAGCAGCCAATTCACCACTCAGAGCATTAAACGAAAGATGATGCTCAATAGGATCAATAACAGTACTGTCCGGAACCAGAGTATCGACTTCCAGCGGAGGTTCAGACTCCTCATCCTCCATTAACAGCACATAATAATGTTTATTCGGACAACGATGACCCATTGTAAACTTCTCGTCACAAGTATAACATAGACCTTTTTCACGGCGTAATTGCATCTCTGTTGTAGTCAGTCGCTTAACGGGGGCTAACAGAGCCTTTTTGGTGTCGGCAACAATGGCGGCAAAGAGGACTTTGAAGCAGACGATGTCGCGCTCGAAGACGATGAAGGACCCATCAATAATGGAAACATCGGCAGAGCAGGCAGTAACGAAACCGCATATGTCGTAAGAGTCGGTGAAGATCGAGAACGAAAAGAACCAACACCCCAACCCCCACGCTCATCAAACAAACGGGCCAGAGCCACGACACGTATCAACGTCGGAGGAGACTGAGCAATCACTAAACGACGCAAATTCGATTTTAAACCACTAATAAAACAATCTAAAATAGCATCATCAGATAAACCTTCCGCCCGATTTGCCAAAACCACAAACTCACGATGGTACTCTGCAACTGATGTAGCCTGATACAATTTAAAAAGCTTAGCTCGTGGTGCATCATAAGGCGACGGACCAAACTGAGCTTTAACAGCTTTGGCTAATGCCGACCACGCAGGCACCTCATTTCCCTTTTTCAACAATTGATACCAAGGAACAACAGAGCCATCAAAATTCACAGCAGCAATAGTTAAACGTTGATCATCTGGTGTCGAATAATACGTAAAAAATTATTCCGCCTTAAACAACCAGTGTAAAGCATCGGTGCCATCAAAAAGCGGAAAATCTAACTTCACATTACGAGTCTGAAAAGGAGCATACCTAGCATTAGGAGCAGGATCCAACATATTAAGCTGGACTGTATCGGTTGGAGGAGCAGGCATTAAAGGCACCTTCGCTCGATCCTCCTTAGCAATCACTTCCATAGCCTTCGACATAGATTCAAGAGAAGATTCAATACGATCCATTCGAGAATTCTGATCAACATCACGGCGGAGTAACAATTCAACCAACTTCTCCATTTGTGTGGCCAAATCACATAGCTTATCATCGGTAGACATATTGAAAAGCAATGAAAGCCCCAAATTGTTATGAGTTAATATAACAATCAACAATCAAATATCAAATGAATATAAACTTCCTCTGTTATTGAATTCAACCAAGCAACAAGTCCAGAATCAAATGCAAAGAAGAGAAATACAGATAGAGGAAGAAGAAGCAAGAAAGGAGATACAGAGAGAAAAAAGAAGCCAGAGAAGAATCATCTAACAAATTCCCTAAGGCCCCACTCTACACACCAAACCGTTATTTAACAACTTTCGCTAACCCTCCAGGATGGCCTTCTCACTCTCGTGCTTCGCCTAATTGGTTGAGTCTCCAAACGCCTCTCATTTTCTGCCACCTATCCTGTTTCCATCTCAGCCTCCCCTGCTCCTGACTTCTCTGCCACATCAGCTCCCAGCTGTCCAGTTTGTGTACACGTAACATTGTGTAAACAAGTCGAAGTACAATTGTCGTGGTTTGAAGATTGTTGATAATTACTACCCTTTTTCAATTAAAAGGATCGCTTCGTTAAACACCATCCAAGCCAACTAAAATGTGATATTTTTAATCTTCAAAATTAATGATTAGAAAATTTTTTATATAGGAGACAAAATGTTGGCTATTAGAAACTTTTTAAAACAGTTTGAGATATCTTTATTTTTAAACTCATGACTATTACAAATTTGTGGTATTAATTTCGTTGAATTTTTCTATTTCAAGGCGATTAAACAATTTTTTCATAACAACAATTTTTTTTTAAAACTAATTATTACAAAATAAAAATATAGAAAATAGAAAAAAAAAAGATACTTATCTCATACATACCTAAACTCATCATTAGTGCTTATTATTTTTACTTTTTATACTTTCAATATTATTTATTGCTTCTTTAATCAGTGTCTTAAACTCAATTGGATAAAACTTAAAATTCACATTATTTCAAAGTAAATAAGTTTTAAGAAATAGTGCTCTTTTTTGTGTGTCTTCTGCGACAGTGGTTTTCAAGTTTAGGTGATTTTCGCCGGTTGTCCTTCCCAGATCTGTGTGCTCTCTGCTCGTATTCGTGTGTTTTTTGTGGCGGGTTTTGTGGCGGCGACGTTCTTGATCTGGAATCTCACGGCGTCGATCTGTTCGGGTTTTTTTGTGTGTTTTCAGTTCTTTAAATGGTTGTAGCTTTAGTTGGATCCCTAGATCTGTTAACTGGCAGCTAATTGTCTTGCCAATTTGTCTGACACGAATATGGGTCCTCTTGGGTGGGTTGCAAACCCCCACCTTCGTCAGTTAATGTTTTGTCTAGTGTTGTTGTTGATGCTAGGGAGGGATTGAATTATTTTGCTGTGTTTTTGTTTGTATTGTGTTTAATATCTTGTTAATTTTTTTATATGGGAATCTCTTGTTAATTATTATAAGATAAGATGGCTTTAAATTGTTGACTATATGTTATGTTTAAAAAGCATAGAGCAATTTTATATTAATTTCAAGTATTTTTGTTATGATAGTTGTCATAAAACATTTTTTATTTTAACTGTAACGCATGTAAAATTTTGATCAAATATAAAATTGATTATGATTAGCACGGAAATTAAATACAGTACGTACTAACAATCATTGCTTGAAAAAGAAAACGTGAAAGCGTAATTTTGGTCTTTTTTTTTTATAGTTTGTAATCTATAATGCATGGACACGTCATTTTAGAGGCGTGTTGCCGTGTCAGACATGTGTCCGTGTCGGGCACCCGTACGATACTCATACGGCATATATTCATAAGTTTCAAAATGTCAAATTATTTTTTGTGACTTTAATATGACAAACAATAGAAAATAATGACATATATAACATATATTATGGATAAATATTGAAATTTTTAAAATTTTCATCAAAATTTATGGACTTCTAATTATTTTTATATATAAATATATACCGTGTCGTGTCGTGTAATTTTAAGAATTTGGCGTATCGATGTGTCCATGTCCGTGTCCTTGTCAGTGTCCATACTTCATAGGTTGGAATCTAATTTTTTTTGTTTTTTTTAACGATTTTAGTTCTTAAGTTCCTCAAAAGTTTCACTCCTTGGTCCCTATGACTAAATGTGGTCGTATCTATTTCATTTCAAGTTCAAATACGACAAGTCTCGAGCTCCATGTCGCTTTTGATGAGTCTTTTCTTTATTCAATCGGGACTTTAACAAACAAGATTAAATTGCTTTCAAAAGTGGGTCGCTTGTTTAATAATCAAACAAGTGAAGTTGGTCATATCTTTATCGTTTAAAGTTTGATTCTGACGAGTTCAGAGCTACGGATTTCTCATGACAGATCTTTTTTCTGCCCAGTTGGGACCGGTAGAAAATGACATCAAATTGGGCTCGAAAGTAATTTTCAATATTTTTTCACTTTTTAGCTTCAAACCCACTNATACAATTTAAAAAAACCCATATATTTATTTCAACCAACCACAATCATTACATACCATTTTTCATAATTTCACATCCTATTTTTTTTTCATTACATCTCAAACTAATCCAAACGCCATTTTCATTACATAATTTTCTCATTACCATTTCATTACATAAAATCATCATTTCATTACCTACTTCTAATCCAAACACACCCATGTGGTCGTATCTATTTCATTTCAAGTTCAAATACGACAAGTCTCAAGGTCCATGTCGCTTTTGATGAGTCTTTTCTTTATTCAATCGGGACTTTAACAAACAAGATTAAATTGCTTTCAAAAGTGGGTCGCTTGTTTAATAATCAAACAAGTGAAGTTGGTCATATCTTTATCGTTTAAAGTTTGATTTTGACGAGTTCAAAGCTACGGATTTCTCATGACAGATCTTTTTTCTGCCCAGTTGGGACCGGTAGAAAATGACATCAAATTGGGCTCGAAAGTAATTTTCAATATTTTTTCACTTTTTAGCTTCAAACCCACTTTCAAGCTCGATTTGATTTCACCTTATTTGTTAACAATCCTAATTGGACAAAAGAAAAAGACTCATTAAAAGTAACTCATAGCTCTGAACTCGTTGCATTCGGACATGAAATGAGATATATATGACAATTTTAATTGTTTGACCATGAAACAAGCGACCAACTTTCGGGATCTGATTTGGCCTCATTTGCTAACAACCCTAATATTCAATAGTTTTGAAAGAAACACGTAGCTTTGAACTCGTCACATTCGAACTTAAAACGAGAAAAATATGATAATATTCAATAGTTTGGGACAAAAATGAAACATTTGTCAACATTTAGGATTAATATGAATCTTTTAAAACATAAAAGTCCAAAATAAACATAAGGTCATATATCCTAGGCCAAAGTCCTATTTTAGTCCCTCAGTTATGCTCAATGTTCTAAATTGGCCCCTCAGTTATTTTTCATTCCGTTTTGGTCCCTCAATTTTCTAAAATGTTTCACCGTTGGTCCCTTAGCACTTTCCATCCACTTTTTTCCGTTAGAAAAAATGAAAAATAAACTTTTGTCCCTCAAAAGTTTTTGTTTTTTACATTAAGGTCGTTTTCTTTTTATAATAGAATCAAAAC
>QANZ01002854.1:48784-64939 GCA_003254925.1 Chamaecrista fasciculata
AAAAAAATTATAGGCTAAATTACCATCATTCAATATTATCCTTTCCTTTTTAGCAAACAATAATATTCTCTTCATTGTTTATTAGTGCAAAATGCAAATATATATGTTAAGCATTTAACTTTCTTTCTCATGATATAGGATGGATATTTAGATATATAATAAATCACAATAATCCTCTAAGCAATTTCATTATTTTCCTAAAATAAAATTCAACATTTTACAAGAACATTCATGTATGAAATAAATGTTTGGTGTCTCATAGACATCAAATTCACAAAATCTTACACTTGCTAATTTTTGTAAGTTCTTCTTGATTAATTAATTTTTTCTCATCATAAATAATAGATCGAATGCTCAAATTGGTTCTGTATCTTTGTCTCTAATTTTATTTTGGTCCTTTATCTTTAAAAATGTACAAATTGGTCCTATATATTTCCAGTTTTCCATAGTGGTTCATTTTGCTCCCAAATTATTAAACATGATTATATTTCTCTCATTTTAAATTCAAATGTGACGAGTTCAGATTTACGGGTTACTTTTGATGATCACTTCTCTATTCAGTTCGGAGCGTCAACAAATAAAGACAAATTGAGTCTGAAAACTAAGTTGCTTATTTCCCAGTCAAAACAAACAAGCTCCTATTAATTGCAAAGGCGAAGGCAACAACGAGGTGATTCGCCTGACTAAGCCTCCAATGAATTTGAGGTTGCTACTTCTTCGTGATGCCATGAGCATCGACGTCGTTCGTCTTGTTAGTTCTTAGGGTTTTTTTTTTGTTCGCTGCTTGTAGCATTTTGGTTCCTTTATTGTCGTTTTTGTCCTTGTGGGGGTAGTCCCATCGATGCCTACAAAAAAAAACAAACGAATTTGGTCAAATATATCTCATTTAAGTCTGTTTGCAACGAGTTTGGAGCAACGAGATATCTTGACGTGTCTTTTAATTTTTTGTATAGTTGTCAACATCATTAAATGAGGCCAAATCGAGCTCGAAAACAGGTAATCGTCGCATTCAGATTTGAAACGATAAATATTAGATTAACTTTGTTTGTTTGACTATAAAATGAGACGCTTACTTTTCATTTGACATTATTTGTTGATGATTCCAACTGGATAGAGAAATACTCATAAGAAACAACTTGCAACTCTGGACTCATTGCATTTGAACTTCAAGCATGAAAGATATAATCATATTCAATAATTTGATATCAAAGTAAATTACCATAGAAATATATATGACTAATTTGAACATTTTTAATGATAAAATACCAAAATGAACTTAAAGGTAAAGATATAAAACTAAATATTAAGATAAAAGGACAATGAAGGTCAAAATACACTTTTGGTCCTTTATCTTTTGAATAGGTTGGAATCTAATTTTTCTTTTAATCTATTTTTGATTATAATTTGGTCCTATAAATTTTTCAAAAGTTTCACTCTTTGGTATAACGACCAAATGTACCATATATCTTTCGCTTCAAGTTCGAATATGATTAGCCTGAAATTTTGTGATACTTTTGACGAGTAATTTCTCTGTTCAATTGGGAGTATCAGCAAATAAGGTCAAACTGAGCTCCGAAAGTGGATTGTTCATTTCCCGATCAAATGAGCAAAATTAATCATATTTTTCTCATTTTAAGTTCAATGCGATGAGTTCAAAACTATAAGGGTGTGTTTGGATTAGAAGTAGGTAATGAAATGATGATTTTATGTAATGAAATGGTAATGAGAAAATTATGTAATGAAAATGGTGTTTGGATTAGTTTGAGATGTAATGAAAAAAATAGGATGTGNGAGTTTTTTTCTACCTAATTGAGACTATTAGCAAATGAGACCAAATCGTGTCGTAAAGTGAGTTTGGGACAAATTTTTCATATATTTTTTTTATTTTTTGGTCTCCAACCCAATTTTGGGCCCGACTTGACCTTTTTTGCGGACGGTCTCAACTAACTAGAAAAAGAACTCATTAAAATAACCTATAACTCTAAACTCGTAGCATTTTGACTCAACATAAGAGAGGTATGACTAACTTTGCTCGGTTGGCTGTAAATCGAGTGATATACTTTTGGAGTTTAATTTGACCTTGTTTGTAACGGTTCTAATCAGATTAAGAAAGGAATCGTCCAAAACAACATATAGCTTTAGACTTGTTGCATTCAAACTTAAAATAAAAAGGTAAAAGAAAATTTAGGTGAGGGGATGATGCCCCAATCCAGGGTCAGGGTAGGCCTTGGGGCTCAATGAGCACTTATAAATAACTCACCAAATGAGGCATCACCAAGAATCGAATCCAAACCATACAATTGTCATGATCGGAAGGTGACCAAGTGAATATAATTATATTTAGTCATTGAAACTAAAAGTAAAACTTAAAATAAAAACTAAAATTCTAAAGATAAAAAGTTGTATTCTAACCTATTATAAATAAAAGATGAAAAAAGGTGCATTTTGACAAAAAAAAAACAAAATGAATAAAGCATATAACAATATTAGATCATGCAATAAATGTACCTACAATATTATCTCCCAAAAGTTACCAATATTCTACAATATCCCAAAAAATTACCATTAAGCAATAAGGATCAATTCGTTTAATTGATGTATCAAATTATAATTTGATTAGATTATATCAGATTATAATCGAATGGTGTTTTGATAAGTTTTTGAAAAAAGAGATTTTTAGTGGTGTGAAATTATTTAAATAAGTATATAATGATTGAGTTTGATAGATAGAAGGGTGTGAAAATTGATATATTGTATAGGGGTAAAATTGGAATAGAATATTACTTTTTGACTTTTTGGATTTTGTGAATAATTTGAGTTGTTTGGATAAAAAATTTGAAAAGTAGATTTTTGTTTTGTGAAGTTTTTTGCATTGGGATTTGTAATAATATATTTTTTAGAAGCTCTAATTTGGAGCTTTTTATAGATTATTTTGGTAGATTATTCCACTTGATAACTATACATGTTATAATTACAATTATCGTATATTGTCCAAATAATTTTCTGTGATAACACTTACATTTTGGTCCTTCATTATGTGTCGACTGAGCGATTCAGCCACTTAAAAAAATACGAGTTGGTTGATTCATGTGATGTTAAAATCGTGAACAATTTGGTCCATGGGTTAAAATAACAGTCATTATCCATATGCTTCTCTCTCTATATTATGACTATAATTATTTAATTTCGTCAAAATAAATTTTAGACAAAAGAATTTAACTTTTGAGTCATCTAACTTTTACCTAGTTAACACATCAGTCCCTAATAGAGAAAACAAAAGTCGAAAACATATGTTGTTTCAAAATACTGATGAATCGTTATTTAAAATAAAATTTTTAAAAATGTTCATTTTGGTCCTAAATGTATACCTTAATGTTCATTTTGGTCAATTATGTTTTAAAATGTTTAAATTGGTCCTAAATATTTGTAAAATGTTTCATTTTGGTCCTAAACTATTGAATATGACTTGTTTCAGGTTCAATCGTGACGAGTTTAAAGTTACGTATTGTTCTTCAACAGTACTTTCTCTATCCAGTTGGGGCCGTCAGAAAATGAGGTCAAATCGGTCCTGAAAGTAGACCGCTCGTTTCATGGTCAAATAAGCAATGCTGATCATATCTCTCTCGTTTCAAATTTGAATGCGACAAATTCAAACCTATGAGCTCCTCTTAACAAGTTCTTTGAATTTGAAATGAAAGACGAGAGAAATATGAACAAATTCAATAGTTTGAGATCAAAATGAAACATTTTACTAATATTTAGGACCAAAATGAATCATTTTGCAAACATTTAAGGCCAATTTGAACATTTTGAAACATAATGGACCAAAATGAATATTAGGGCATACATTTAGGACCAAAATGACCCTTTGCCCTTTTTAAATATTTTGGTTGAATTTATTTTTTGAAGTTACATAGTTAATTTTTTAAATAAGAGAGATAGAAATTATTTTTAATAATAAAAATATAATATTATTTAAATAAAAAATAAATTATTATTATTTTATTAAATATTAAAATAACTAAAAGTAAAAAGTTAATTATAATAATTTAGAAAAAANTTAATAATTGCACGCAAGAATAATTATTAAAAAAGACAGAGAAAAAATTAAATAGCAACCAGCAATAAAATTGGTCACAAAATTAATTTTCTTCAAAAAAATAAAAATATTTACAAAATTTACTATTGGTTGAATATAGTACCGAAATCTAGGAAGTGTTGGATTGCGGATATATTGTTTTTGTGTGCTATACAGGGTAGCATAATCACATGTAAAACTCTTGCCAGTTATTATATATATATATGTATATATACCGTATTGAACATCTCTATGCCGAAACTACCCTTCGTTTAATGCCTATTTCCCTTAATCAAAAGGTGCAAGGTCTTAATACCATCGGTCCAAGTGATAAGTGACTTGTACCATTTTAAGATCTTAATAAATTTTTTTTTCCTAAGATCTTAAGATCCTAACAAATTTTTATATATAAAAAATATATTTTTGTCATCACAAACCATAATAAGGGAGGAATATTTATTGCATAATTCAAGTTTCAATAACATGATATATTATTTTTATTATTTTTTCGGAATCAACAAGCAACAATTAACTCAACAATCATAAATTTATCAATTTATAAAAAAAAAATAGTTTGACATGTTGCATTTTGAGGCAAAATTCTAAAAAAAAAAATTCTTTGGATCATAAGATCTTATAACTAGAAAATCGCGATCCTGATACGATCTTAGCTAAATACCATCTTTCATACAATCTGGTAAGGTAGGCCTTATTAAGATCTCAATCTTATATAATCTTACGATTTAAAATCTTACGATCTTAACTAAATACAATCTTATAACTAGTCTGAATTAGTTGAGGAG
This sequence comes from Chamaecrista fasciculata, assembly GCA_003254925.1. Taxonomy (NCBI): domain Eukaryota; kingdom Viridiplantae; phylum Streptophyta; class Magnoliopsida; order Fabales; family Fabaceae; genus Chamaecrista; species Chamaecrista fasciculata. Next base: position 53,666 of record QANZ01002854.1, read on the forward strand.
TGACCTCAAATAGACAAATCCCATGACAACTAAAAGAAAGGTGCATGGGCACAACGGTAATTTGATCTCGGTCCAATTCATTGCCGATCAAAACACCGGACGCTTCGTCCTCCATGGCTTCGTACGATTTGGAGCTTCAACTCAGGCAACAATAACTGCTCGCAATTTCCAATTCCAACGAATTCTTTCGCGCTCGAATTTCTCGAAGCTGAAGCAGAATTATCAGCTCTTTTTTGCATCATTGCGAGATTGCAGGTAGATTTTCTCGTTTGATTTTGATTTTGATTTGTTTTTTTTTTCGGTTGTGTTGATTTAGCTTCGAGCTAGGGTTTTGGTTTTTGGATTTGGAATGCTTGACTTGTTGATGGAGGTAGTTCGTGATTTGTCTTCGCGGTTTATGGTTGATTCAAACCCTAGGATTTCGTTTTCTGCTTGTCTGATTTTTTTTAACGGTACCTTGTGAACGAACTAGGTGGAAGGAATAGAGAGGAAGCGTGTGTGCATGCATGAAGTAGCTAGACCTTGTGAAACTGAACTTGTGTTGTTGATTTTTATGTATGTGTGAAGAGGGGGAATGCTTGGAGTTCAATGATTTTTAACTATGCTGTCATTGCTTAATTTGAGCAGGTAACGAATTGAAGTAAGTTAGTGAGCTTAATAGCAAGAGCAGACGGATGGGAGGGTGTGATGGAAGAGTATTAACTATGTTGTGCATCTGATGTAATTGGTGGCACATGCAGAAAGTATGATTCGATTAATATCATGGGATTTCTATCAGTTTTAAGTTAGAATTGGTTGATTAATTCTAATCAGAAGAAACAGTAATTATCTGTCAACTGATTAAAAGAAAAAAAATCTGAAAATGTTATTGGTATTATGACATCCTGACTAACTAATGATCTAAGGTTGACTTGTATAGCTAAGAGGGTATAAATAGTTGTGGTACAAGGTTTCATATTAGTATGTCATATATGACTCTTAACAGTCTTTACTATTCATAATAACACATATTTCGCAATGATTAATTGCTGAGTATCTATTCCTATTAAATTACACATCTATGTATGATTATGGTGTTTCGTGGAATACTAAATGCGAACTATGTTACCCGTGCAAGAGGAGCCGCATGCTATTCCTGAGTAGAGCATTTTCTTGACTTATATAGGATCGATCAAATTGCTACATATGTTTATAAAGACACTTTTTCCAATTTTACACGGTAGTGCCCTGGGGTGTTAACATCGAGTGTTCTTCATTTAATGATGTTCATTTTTCAGTTTTGAAAATTTCGACATCCATAGCAAAAATGTGTCCAGTTACGGATAATTTCCATTTGAACCTTGAAATGAAGTTCAACATACAGCATCATAAAGTTTCTTTATTTAAAATAAAAAGGGAGAAGCGAAGGAGGGAGCAATAAAATTAGTGTTTAGTTAAGAAACTTGAGGTGGCACCAACTGTAACTGAGATAATTGAAGTCATTTGGAGGAGTGGTGATTTGGTATGAAGCCATAAGTTTCAACTTTGCTGAAGTGAAATTTTGTTTTAGACATTTAGTTTGAAATGATTTTTGGTTGAGGGCCTATTTGGGAAGAATATGATAGCTTAGGGATATCAGAGTGGGATATGGTCCTATGTAGAAAAAAATGTGAAGGTATATATAATATAATAATAACATGATTTTTCTTTTCTGTGGAAGATTTGTTAAGTAGATTGATGTCAGAACTACACTATATAATGAGTTGAGCTTGATTTTGTTTTAGTTGTTTTCTTGCTATATTTTTTTTAAAATTTTTATTATCCATGTCAAGCAGCCTGTTGTGACTTATAATAACAGTGGTACTAAATATAAAGATTGTTGTATGCTCTTTTATTGTTTTGTTCATCTTGTGGTATAATCGGTATGTATGCTGAATATACCATGTCTTTTTCACCTACAGCCATGAGGATGGGACTAGAATAATGATATATGTACTTGAACCAATTCTTATGCATTGTCTTCAAAATACCTTTTTTCTTTAGCTTTGAAAGAACCTTTTCCATTTCTCATCTAACGGTGGTTAATTTTTTAATTTTGGTATGAATTTGATCCTTTCAGGTGTATTGTCCTATTGTTCTGTAATTTAGAATTGCCCTTTATGTGCCATAGTGCTACATCTTTGTCATGCACCACTCCCTGTTTTGGATCTTTGTCTCAAAGGATGTGTGGGAACTAGTGCAATGGCGACGTCTAGCAAATTTGATCTATCTTCCAGTAGCCCTGATAGGCCGTTGTACACTGGGCAGCGTGGATCCCACATAGCTGCTTCATTAGATAGATCAGGTAGCCTTCGTGAAAGCATGGAAAATCCAATCCTATCTTCTCTGCCAAACATGTCAAGAAGTAGTTCTTCAGCGACACAAGGGGATGTGACGAGCTTCTTCAAATACCTTCGTTTTGATCCAAAGTTTGTAGCTGCAGAGCATAAGGCTATTCGTCAAGTGGATGTGAAACGACATGTCAATGTTGCTCTTGGGCTTCCACATGATGAATCTTCACCTAGTTCTTCCAAAGGAAAGCTATTGGCCACCCCAGTACCAGAAGAAATAAAACGAGTCAAGGCTGGATTATGTGAAAGCTCTGTAAAGGCTAGGTATTTATTTATATGTCTTGCTAGTTGCAATCAGTTAGAGCTGTTTCATAACATTTTATTATATGCACACAGGCAACGAGTGAAAACCTTCAATGAAGCCTTATCTGTCTTCAACAAAGTTTTCCCAAGTATTCCTTCAAAGAAGAGATCACGATCAGATTGCTTTTCTAATGATCGCTCTAGTGTCATGTTAAGTGATCGATCAGTCTTGGGGCCAAGTGTAGGTAAGGCTGGAGTTCAAGGTCATGCTGTCACAGGTGGTTTTGAAATTGAGCAGCAAAAGTCAGAAGAGCGGATAAAAAATATTGTTCCAAACAAGCGCACCCGGACTTCTTTGATTGATGTAAGGGTATGATTCTTGGAATTTCTGTACTTGCTTATTTTATAGTTTTTCCAATATTGCAATTTTGTTCCTATATAAAATATCACTGCTTCAAGCTAATTATGCATGATTCTAAGTTCTAACTAGCAAGTCACATACACCTCCTACTAGCATATTTGAAGCAGTTCTCTTCATATCTCTGTTTCTTGTATCCTGTTTTATTTTTGAGCAAGAGTTGTCTATTAGAACTTTTCCCCTGGTTTTTCTGGCACAAATAAAACCTTTATTTCTAATTATGCTTATATTTCTGTGTTTTGTAAACTGAAGTTTCTATGTATCTTTCTTGTTGAGGTTATGAAATTGCCACAAAATCCAATGTCATGCTTTTCTGTCTTTCTGGTCTGGTAATGAACATGAATTTCTTGTTTCTGTATGACTGTGTTTGTGGTTTTTGTTGTATCAAGAATCAACTTTCAGATTAACTCCGTATGCATTAGAGCCTATTGGGGAAAACTGACATGGCTTTGATCAATGTAGATGGATGGACGGGCTAATTCTATTGTCAGGCCATCTGGGACTGTAGATAGAGATAAGGAAATGCTAAGGCTTGCCAGTAGCGGTGCTGTCCAGGGTGAGGAACGACCTTTACCGCTTGGAGGTGATGGCTGGGAAAAGTCAAAAATGAAGAAGAAGCGGTCCTGCATCAAACCAGATGGCTCTCCAAGTACAGCATTGACAAAGCCTATTGATGTGTTCCCAGAATCTAAACAGGGAATACATCAACGCCTTGTTACTGATACTCGGTCCAAATTGAGTAATGACTCCCATTCTTTTAGGTATGTGTATTAATTACATTAAATTTTAACTTTAGGTTTTTGGTATGCTATTATTTCATTAGGCAATGTAAGGGGTGGTTTTATTGTTGAAGTCTTTGATAGTTGCGAAGTTGTGATCCCCACAGCCTAGCCTCACAATGAGAATTCTGGGGTGGGAAAATGTCAATATATATCTAGGACCTATTATGGTGCGTCCTATTGAAAATGTGTTCTTTCTTTCTGCTTATTTATTAATGTAATAGTAAATCTATTCTATATTATTAGTTATAGATCATATATTTTTTGGAACTAAATGAAAACAGATCAAAGCTTCCGTTAAGGGTTATAGTGGTCATGGCTAAATTTCATTGTAAGGTGTGCTTGAATATTTCTATTGCTGTAATTGTGAAAGGACTCGGAAAATATAATTACAGATTTTTATTGCCTTTATTGCCATTATTTTTTATTCATTTGTATACAACTATGCCGTTAATGTGAATTGCTGATTTAAATTCAAATTTGCACCTCTTTCTAGTATAATTTAAAATTTAAATATTTTTCCGGAGCTGTGTTAAAAAAGGAAAAACTATGAAAGCATTTGACATTTTAAGAGTTCCCTGTTCTGTACAAGGATACATACAGCGCCCTTGTTCCGCTTCTCGCTAATTGGTAATTGGTTGAATTTTCTGCCTCAAATGGTTAAAGTCCAATTATGGAAGAACATGAAAGAATATAAAAGAGACTACTCTGAGGAGTATCCTCCATACAGAGAGCAGCCAATATTGTTGTGGGGGACTTTTCTAGGTTCTATCTGAATTTTAGGGTCATGTCTTTGAACACTTTGATAAAAGATATCAAGTAACTAGAATATATATATATATGTTTCAATTCTTGTTAATGATTTCTCTAAATATAGGTCAGGAATCTATACATCTTTGTATTTTTATGTAGGTCGGGAGCTTCTAATGGAACCGTTGGAGCTGGGAAATCTGATGGTACCTCTCAACAGATTGGGTTAGGTGGACGTGCCGCCACCCCTAGAAATGACCAAGATAGTAATTCCCTCATCAGTGATAGGCGAGATCGTCCCCTCAATTCTGACAAAGAAAGGGTGAACTTCAGAGCTGTTAACAAGTAAGCTCAAAATATGAAGCACTTCAATTTCCTTTTCTTGATTTAGTGTTTTCAGAAAGAAAGTTCCTTTAACCTTGGCATTCAGTTTTTGTTTTCCACATTGCTGTCTACTTTTTCTTGTTTTGGTGATTTTTTCCCCCTTTCTTCTGTTTACATTTGTGATAGCGTTGTGATTAGTGCTGAAGCCTTTAAGGCACCCGTTGGCCTTTGTGATATGTGTTCTGTAATTGATTTAATATCTACATTTTATGCAATGAGCAGGTCAGCTGTCCGGGATGAATTTAACTCAGCCAGCCCTACCTCAAATACAAAAATGAATACTATTCGGGCTCCACGATCAGGATCTGGAGTTGCCCCCAAGTTGTCGCCAGTTGTTCATAAAGCAGCTGTTCCTAATGATTGGGAGCTTTCTCATTGTAACACCAAGCCGCCTGCTGGTGTTGGCACGACCAATCGCAAACGTGTGGCATCAGCACGGTCATCTTCCCCACCAGTAGCCCACTGGGCTGGGCAGAGGCCACAAAAGATCTCTCGTACTGCCCGAAGAACACATTTCATGCCCATTGTTACGAGTAATGATGATTCTCCTTCTTTGGATACTGTATCTGATGCAGCTGGTAATGACCTTGGGTTGGGATTTCCCCGGCGTTTAGCTAGCAGTTCTCCCCAGCAAATTAAATCAAAAGGTGAGCCTTTATCTTCAGCTGCTGCCTTATCTGAAAGTGAAGAGTCTGGGGTAGCTGAGATCAAATCCAAGGATAAGGGCAGGAAATCTGATGAGATAGATCAGAAACCTGGGCAAAATGTCCAAAAGGTGTCTAGCTTGGTCCTTCCAACAAGAAAGAACAAGCTTGTTTCTGGGGAAGAACATGGAGATGGTGTACGGAGGCAAGGGAGAACGGGCAGGGGTTTTACATCCACAAGGTCTCTTGTGCCAATTACATCTGAGAAGCTTGGAAATGTAGGGACAGCAAAACAACTTAGAAGTGCAAGACTAGGCTTTGAGAAGAGTGAAAGGTTAGAAGCTTCCATTCGAAATATGCTAAAGTTGTTTGCCAATTTGACAACTATACGCTATTGCTATTTATGGACTTGTGTGGACACACATATTACTATATTAGAGTCTTAACATTTTTTTTCCTTTATGAAAACTATGCAGCAAGGCAGGCCGTCCTCCAACCAGAAAACTTACGGATCGCAAGGCATATACTCGTCAAAAGCATGCAGCTATTAATACAGCTGCAGATTTTCCTGGTATGGGTGCAAGCTACGCAGAAAGAATAGTTAATTGAGCCTTTTAGATACAATTCCTCTATTTCATTATTCACTTTTGATTTCATTGGTTTAGTTGGATCAGATGATGGGCAGGAAGAGCTATTGGCTGCTGTAAAAGGTGTCATTAGCACTGGTATGGATGTTAATACTTAATAAAATATTATCTCTTTTTGTAGCCTATGTATCTTCCTCTGATGCTGTAGTTTTTAATTTTGTTGTCACTGCAGCTCGTGCCTTTTCCAGCCCATTCTGGAGGCAGATGGAGCCTTTCTTTGGTTTGATATGTGAGGAGGATATTACTTACTGGAAACAAAAGGTACTGATCTTCTTTTGCTTTCAAATTGCAATGATTATGAATGTCATTTTCTGCTACTATTATTCTTCACAAGTTGTTGATTGATTTGATCTTCATGCAATGTCACTCCTGTCACACACAGTTAAGCCATAAACTTTCAAATATAAGAAAAGATTAAAATTAGGCGGTGCTTCAGATTTGAGTGGCATGAAACATGATCTTAACCTCCCAACTAATTCATGCTTAAGTAATTATTAAAGAGGAAGGTAATATCTGTATGTTTCTTTTTTGCTTGTGGTAGGCTTATTTATTTATTGATCTTTTAACAATAGTCATCACAACTATTATCAATCCGAATGGTTGGGTAAATTGATTTGATAAATGTAATTTTGCATTTTGCTTTAGATGTACAGTTTGTGTTAGAAAAGTTGTTCTAGCAAATGTTATGCAGACCTTATTTTACATTGCTGTAGCTAGTACAATATGCATCGAAGATCCTTTGATGCCTGAGAGCTTGTTCATATAAACTTGATTGCACTATGCCGTGCTATTCTTATTTATGTATTCTTTGATCTAAGATATATTGTGGAGAATCTTACTGCAATTTATTTTGCTGTATTCTGCAAGTAATTCAAAGCAAGAAATTTCCTAAATGTCAAAGTAAAATGATGACCTTCGGTTGAAATTTTGAACTAGAATTTTCTTTTCTTTTCTTTTCTATTCTTTTCTTTTTTAAGCTACAAAAATTTCTTATATCTGCCATCAATATTTTGATGTATTCTGTTTATTTGTTTAGATATGTTTTGTTATAGTGTGGTAAAAAAAATGTGTTTCCCCTATATTATCTTATAAATTATATTTTTCTTCTGCAGATGATTAAAGAAACAGTTTGAATTTCTGAGACGTTCATTATACAAACAACTTTTTTGTTTAATTAGTTTTTTTAATACTTAATTTATTCCTCAGGAAAATCTTGAGTCAAGTGCACCAACACCAACTCCAGCTCCTTCAAATATTGATGGTTGTGAAACAATTGTTAATGGTTTTGGGTTGATTGGCTGTGAGAGAGATATTGGACCTGGTTTTCAAAGGAATGCTGAGGTTACTCCCGAACAGTTACAACTAGCTAAAGTAGATCATAATGTAATTCCCCTATGTCAGAGGGTTATGGCTGCTTTTATCTCAGAGGAGGACTGTGGCAGTGGTAGTGAAGATCTCAGTTTTGATGCATACGAAACTGAATATGAACCAGATGGGGAGTTTGACAGTCTGGATCACCACCCACGGGCTGATATTCAGTTTGCTTGCCATTCTGTCTATAATGGTCATAAGAAAACTGGGAAGCCTGAACATGATGAGACTGAATGTGATATAGTTAACATTCCGACGACTGGGTTGAACTCAAGCTTTGGTAATTCTACAAATGGTTTGCTTCAAGACAAAACATTCTTTCCTAGCTTGTCTTGTTCAGAATTGCAATATGATAGCTTGGATATGAATGACAAGCTTCTATTAGAACTTCAAAGTATTGGAGTTTCCCCAGAACCTGTGGTAAGCTTATTTTCCTAACTGGTCTTGTCTGTTTTGCTCTTCATTGTTCTGTCATATGATCCTTGTTGGGAATCAGATTTGATTATGTAAATCAATCTGAATTAAAGTGTTGACCCTAGAGTTTAGCCTAAATATTAGCCTAGATGTTAGAGATTCTAGGATCAATTATATTAATTGTATTTCCTAGAATAGACTATGTTCTCTTGTATAAATACCCTATGACATTCAGAAAACAATCAAGAAAAGTGTTTCTCACATCCTACTCTCTCATTCTATATTTTTATATTTTACTAAAAATCAACATGGTATCAGAGCATTTTGATCCTGGATAAGGAAGAATTTTTTCCTCACTGGTTCTTAAAAATTGTGAATTTTTAGAATACTCAGATATATTCTCATTAGGCAAATTAGACTAATATATACAAGGCTCCTATTCTAATTTAGGGAATAAAATAAAATACATAATAAATATGATAAAGCCTATTTACAATTACTAAAAATAAATAATAAAAGGTAGAACACACAATAGGGTAGAACACACAATAGGGTCACCAACAAAAATGTCTTCCCTTCTTCCTCTGTCCAGTGAGTTACCTCTTTAGTTAGTCCACTTTCAGTTCTTCCATTGTGTCACCGCCTCTGTCCAGTGAGAAAATTGTGAGAATATCTGCCAGCTGACAGGGGGAGTCTTAGAGAAGTTTGTTTAAGAGTGTTTTTATTAGTTTGCTTTGTTTTGTTTTCACTTATGATGTATGGGTTTTATGTTTTAGAATACCTTTGTTGCAAGTTGGGCATGATTAAAATCTATGCTTCAACTTGAGGGGGAGTGTTGGGAATCAGATTTGATTATGTAAATCAATCTGAATTAAAGTGTTGACCCTAGAGTTTAGCCTAAATATTAGCCTAGATGTTAGAGATTCTAGGATCAATTATATTAATTGTATTTCCTAGAATAGACTATGTTCTCTTGTATAAATACCCTATGACATTCAGAAAACAATCAAGAAAAGTGTTTCTCACATCCTACTCTCTCATTCTATATTTTTATATTTTACTAAAAATCAACAATCCTGATACTAGGTGACTATGAATCAATATGAGATTCTTCAAAATTATGGGTTCTTGCCTGTTACCTAGTTCTGTCAGAAGCCTTCTTATGGAGTTTACATCATGCAATTCGTCCATTTATTTAAAATCGATCATGATACCTACTGATTTTCTTTTTCTTTTCAAGCCTGACATGTCACAGAGAGATGACGAAGGAATTTGTGAAGATATCGCTAGGTTAGAGGAGAATTACCAAGGACAGGTACTGACTGATGCTGAAGCCTTGTTACACTGCATTGGCCATCCAAATTTTCTTTTTCATAATTGTAACTTGTCCTGTAGTATTTTACAAAGTGATATTTATGTATTGCTTCCCAAGTTTACATAAATACATACTTCAGGTGTAGAAGTGGAGACAGTTGATTAATAAATATTCAATATAACTAACTTTTGTTAATGTAAATCACTTAGTTTATTTTCCTATACCACACAGGTTTCCAATAAGAAAGGCTTGCTAGACAGATTGGTGAAGTCTGCCTCAGCGATGAAAGAACACCAAAAGAAGTAATTTCATATCTATTCATACCCTGCTTATTTTCCTCAATTAACCTTTTTGCCTCATTTATCTAAATGGAAATTATAATATTTTATCCTACAGGGATTTTGAGCAACATGCTGTAGACAAACTTCTTGTCATGGCTTATGAGAAATACATGGTAATATCTTCATGGCATTCAATCTTCTCTGTCTATTAAAATTAGGTCAAATGGCTTAGTGAATTGACAATATTGTTTTACAGGCTTGTTGGGGTCCTGGTACCTCTGGGAAAAGTTCAAGTAACAAAATGGCCAAGCAAGCAGCATTGTTATTAGTTAAACGAACATTGGAACGATGCCATCAATTTGAAGATACAGGCAAGAGCTGCTTCAGCGAGCCTTTATATATGGATATGTTCCTTGCTGCATCATCCCAACTTAGTACTGTTCGACAAGTGGACAGCAGGGAGGGTGAATTCTCAAGGCTATATCCTTCCCTTTCCCTTGAAGCAAGAACAGGTGTTTTCTTCATTACCTTCTTCTTTGAATGCTTTATGCAATTATGTGTTTCTTCTATCTCAGATGTGGATATGTTACCAGTTTAGGCAACCTTCATCGATAGCTGTAACTCATTTGCCGTCATACTTGTGCCATCTGTCATGTCAAATCTTCTTGTTCTCAATTTTGCTCATTTTGTTGGTCCAGACTAATTTTAATTCGTTTCTTTACTTTCCACAGCTTCCATGGGTTCACAGCAGAGCCCTTCACAGTTTAGTCAGAGTATGGATAATCATGATTTCATTTCATCAGATTTGCTTCCTACTATAAATCATTCATCTGAACAAACTAGTGGGAAGGAAGATCTGTGGTCGAACAGGGTGAAGAAGAGGGAATTGCCACTTGATGATGTTGGTGGTTCTACAGTTTCTTCAAGTGTCCCATCGGGCATTGGAAATTCTCTATCATGCAGTGCAAAAGGAAAGAGGAGTGAGAGAGACAGAGATGGAAAGGGGCACAGCAGAGAGGTACTATCCAGAAATGGAACTACCAAAGTTGGTAGACCAGCACTATCCAGTGCTAAGGGAGAAAGGAAATCTAAAACAAAGCCTAAGCAGAAAGCAACTCCGCATTCTGTTTCTGTCAATGGACTCCTTGGCAAGTTATCAGAGCAACCAAAATCAGCAATGCCTTCTGATTCAAGGTCGAATGAGACATCTATGAATAGAAATGCCAAGGGAAAAGATGAGTATGGCTTGGGTGAATTGGAAGACCCAGAGCCAATTGATTTGTCCCACCTTCAATTACCTGGAATGGATGTACTTGGTGATGATCTTGGCGGCCAAGGTCAGGATCTTAGTTCATGGTTTAATATTGATGACGATGGATTACAAGATGATGATTTTGTTGGCCTTGAAATTCCCATGGATGACCTTGCAGACTTAAATATAAGGGTTTGAAGCTGCTCTCTTTGTATAGTCCTGTTCATTATACCAAAATGACAAAGGAAACAAAGTAATTTTAAGAAATGACTAGTTACATGGGGTGGTCTTATGGCTATCCTGTCCACAATTAGGTTATATAGATTCTTTGGTAGAACACTCCTCTCCAAGTTGCTTTTGAGCGACTGTCCAGCTGTTTCGGATTTTGCTCATGTTAAAGTTTGTGA
>QANZ01002855.1:0-13412 GCA_003254925.1 Chamaecrista fasciculata
TTCGTGTCCCAAAACAGCATCTTGATCCTGCTCATGTGTGACCCAGGAGGCCTCACGTGAAGATGGCAGCAAGCCATCTCTATGACTCACAAGTCGAGAGCGGACTCTAGCAAGCCATCACGACTACCCAAAACACGTGAGTTATCGCTTTAACGTTAACGACTTAACCTAAGTACCACCTTGTCATAATCCCTATTGTCACACGATATTTTGGTCCTGGATTAGGCACAGGAACGTCATCCATAATCCAAACCACAACTTTCTCGATTCCCTGAATTAGTCCCATTTCCAGCGTGGCCACGCATTTCTTGGACAGACTCATCGAGGGCGCTAGTTAAATATCTCTCATCGTAATGAGGGACAAAATACCATCTTGGTTAACCACATTCCTCAGCACGGCAATCAACCAAACCCGTACCTAGCTTGTATGGCTACCCTGCTATGGGCAACGTTGGATAGGCCAAAGTTCGACAACTACAATGCCGGAATATTCAAGACCTCAGGTCTAAGGCTATCGTGACAGGTGTACAGGAGAGGCTAGCTTATGACTAAACCCATGCAGGACTCTCCGGGTCAGTCCAGCAACTTGTAACCCCTTACTTATTGCACCATGACTCTCGTAAAGCATCTAGTACATGTATCTCTATACACCAAGGTCATGCTGGTCTTGGTTCATTCTCGCTCCCACGAGAATAATCGACCAGGGACAGTTTTAGATTAATTATCATATAACTAATCAAGGACACTATCATAGTAAACATGCTAATAATATGATAACAACATAATTTATCATCTATAAATTAATCAAAAACCATATGTTCAAACAAAACATATATATAAAATGATTGGCCCTAGGGCACAATCTCCATCACATACATATCATGTACTACTTATACATACATGCATACATATATAATCTTTTCTATTAACAAAATTTAATAATTATAATAATTGATATATAGGTAACACGTTTTATATAGCTAGGTTCATTTGATTTTTGTTTTTTGTTTTTCATAGGATTGAGATGTTAATATGGATCAGGACACATTTCATGGATTAAATAAATAATCCTTATTCTTGTTGTACATTATGTGCTATTACTTATTAGTTATTAGTGTCGAGTTAGCTACTAATAATATAAATGAGGCAAAGCAATATTGGGAACACCCATTCCGAATAAAACAGAGAGTTGTGGTATTTGTATTTGGATATATGTGTTGATAAATGATTGCAATTCGCAAATGGGAAGAAGGTAGCTAAGATAATGCCAAAAAGTAAAGAGAGAGAGAGAGTAATGTAGTGCAGTGCAGTGATGAGTGAGTGTTTGTGCCTAGAAGACCTAGACCATAGGCGTTCAAAGCCCAACGAAGGAATCACCTGGGTGAGAATGCCAAAAAGTCCTACGTTAAGGCGCCTCAAAAGTTCAACGACAAGTGAGAGCGCCACAAGCCCTACTTCAAGGCGCCAAAAGAGTCCTACATGGGGAAAGCGCCAGTTGCCCTACGTCAGTCGAGAACGCCAACAGCTAGGCATTCACGGAAAAACGTAAAAGGAGGCGTTGCTACAACAATCAAGAGCCAGGAAGAGATTGATCTCCATACGACTCCTCCATCAAATAACAACTTACTCCATATCTTAACTGCCAGATCTGTTAAGATAGCAATCGGTTAGGATTTCCCTGAAGATCACAACTGATTCGGCCAAATCAGTTAAGATCACAGGAGACCATATCTGGGTCTAGAAAGATCTCATTTCACCAGTATAAAAGGACAGTCCCTGCACTGGAAAAAGGTACGCACTATTGCTATTTACACATATTATTGCTCTCAAGTTCTTTACTGACTTAAGCATCGGAGGTGAATCGCAGGGCCACCCCTGTGCATTCATTAACTTGGAGGCGACTTTTGACCCAGAGTTGCTTCATCGAACCAGGTAATGCCCTCCGGCCAAAACCAGGTTCATCACTGGCGCCGTCTGTGGGGACTTTTCATTCGAAGTCCATATTCAATTTGTTGTTAAAGTGTTGATCTTAGTTTAAATTTTCTCTTTCGGTACACGAACGATCAGGTTGGATCACGTACATTTTTTCCTATATTTTTGTTTTATCTAACCTGTGTCTTCATCGAACCAGAGAGAGAAAGATGACATCTACAGAAATTGGCAAGATGACATCCACTCCAACTGATCAGCACGCTTCAGGAGGCTCAGTAGCTCAATCCGCACAGGATTCGACGCTTACTCCTCCCCCAGGATTTCCTTCCACCCAGGAAGCTCCTACGCTGCCCAATCCAGCGACTGCGGGGCAAATCACCATAACAGCAGAAGACAAGATTGCTGCACTAAAGGCTGATATGCGCATAGAGATGGAAGCACTACGAAAAGACATCCGTGATCTGGTTATGGGCAAGGGAAAGCAAGTTGCTGAAGAAGCTAACCCGGAGCCCATACCTCCAAAAGGAAACCCAAGAAACCAAGAACAACAGGCTCCCATGAGCAACCCACCCTCAACAGCAGGCTCCTAGTCAAACCACTCAGCTCACCCAACAGCAAACTTGGATGGGCGCCTACTCTTATCCACCTCAGGGCTACTATTACCCACAGGGGTATTATCCTCAATATTACCCCGGATATGGCGTCTATGGAGGATCCACTGGAATGTACCAGCCTATGAGTGTCCAGGCACCAGCGCCAGAATCGGCGCCTCCAACCAATTCGGCGTTACCGGCAAGAACGCCCCCATTGGCTGAGGGAATCTTTGCCCCTCATGTGCAAGCTGTTGAACTGGACAGGAATTACAAAATGCCCATGAAACTGGCGCCTTATACAGGGGAAAAAGACCCAGAGGATCATTTACTCAGCTTCAAGGCCGCCATGAATATCTCCAACCTGGGAGATCCTCAGAGGTGCAAGTTATTTCCTATAACTTTGGAAGGACCAGCTCTGGATTGGTTCTCCAAACTTCTGGCGGGCTCGGTACATTGTTTTAAAGACCTGGAGGATATGTTTAAAAAACGATTCGCCACCAGCAAAGTGTATAAGCAGCCGATGGCGGTCTTGACCGACATCAGACAGAACAAGGGAGAATCGCTATGAGACTACTTGGCAAAGTTCAACAAAACCTTGCTAAGTATTAAAGAAGTAGACGACAAAATTGCAGTGTACTCATTCCTGGCGGGAATCAGGCCAGGTCACGCGCATAAGGAGCTTACGCACAAGGCTCCCAGATCTGTCGGTGAGCTCCTCTCAATGGTTGAGGAGTTCATAACAAAAGAAGACCTGGATAAAACCCAACGCGATCGCTTCGCGAGAATTGAACCAGACACCAGAAAGCCATAGAACAAGAATTCGGAAAAAGCTGGTGGCGCCCAAGCAACAAAGGGTAGGGACTACTCCCGGCGCCCACGGTCCCCGCCCAGAGGAAGGCATGCTGTCTACACTATTCTCACTGTGTCCCAATCAGAGATCTTCCGAGAAATCTGCAACACAGATCTGCTACCAAGACTCCCAGACCGCCCTAGGAGAGCAGGGCGAAACGTTGATACCAGCAANATTACGTTTTAGTCCCTGGGAAAAATTTTTTATTTTCCCTTCCGCTGCGCTCCCTCTGTGATTTCCCAACAGGTATCACAGAACAGAGGGGCATACAACGGATGAATGCATCGTCTTGAAGGACGAAATTGAGAACCTGATCAGATTGGGACGCCTCCCATCTAGGTTCATTAAGAAAGATGGGAGTAAGAGGTCCAGAGAAGAGAAAAACACTCGCGAGCAGAAGAAGCCGAGAGGAGGAGGCGCTGATGGCGAAGAAAAGAAGCGAGAATGGCGCACACCGCCAAGAGACGACAGACCATCTGGGATCATCCACACCATCTCAGGCGGTATAGAAAAAGGTGGCGCCAAGACTCCACATAAGAAAAGAAAGGTGAATCGATCCATACTTAGAATCGACTATAAAGAAACATCCAGAGAGGACAGATGGGTTGAACCCATAACCTTCACCGACGATGAATTGTGGGAGGTGAACCAGGATTACGATGACCCCATGGTGATCACAGCACGAATTGGTACCTTTACGGTAGAAAGGATCATGGTGGATCAAGGCTCGTCCGTTGATATTATTTACAAGTCGTGCTTTGATCAGCTGGGCGTTCCAAGGTCAGACCTCAAGGAACACTACGGACGCCTTATAGGGTTCACAGGAGATCAGATACCAGCCCTTGGAAGTGTTGACTTACGACTCACCGTAGGAGAAAAGCCAAGAGTGACAAGTGTCATGGTAGAATTCTTGGTGGTCCAGGCGCCCTCGACATATAATGTCCTTCTTGGTGGTCCAGGCGCCCCAAATAAAGGGAAGCTTGAGGGTTCGAACGATGAAATGGAAGACTTCAGGGATGAAATCTCGAATCAAAGGCCCAAGCCAACAGGAGATTTGGAGGTTGTACAGCTAGGCAAAGACGCCGAGAAAACGGTTCAGATCAACATGCTCCTTCGTGAAGAAGAAAAGTCCGAACTTATCCAAATCTTAAGAGAATCCTCGGACGTCTTCGCCTGGTGTCCTGCAGATATGCCAAGAATTGACCCAGAGCTCATCTGCCACAACCTGAACACTGATGGCAGAAGAGGAGTAATCCAACGAAAACGCCTCTTTGGCCATGAGCGCCAGACGGCTATCCGTGAAGAAGTTGGCAAACTACTGACCGCAGGATTTATCAGGGAAGCCAAGTACCCCGAATGGCTCTCAAGCGTGGTACTGGTCAAGAAATCCAACGGCAAGTGGAGGATGTGTGTGGACTTCACTGACCTCAACAAGGCGTGTCCAAAAGATCACTACCCACTGCCCAACATCGACAAACTTGTGGATGGGACTTGTGGTCATCAGACGATGAGCTTCCTGGACGCCTTCAGCGGATATAATCAGATAAAGATGAACCCTCAGGACGCCGAGAAAACGGCGTTCATAACGGAGATGGGCACATCCTGCTACACGGTGATGCCTTTCGGACTAAAGAATGCGGGCGCCACCTACCAGAGGATGATGGATCTCTTCTTCAAAGATTACATTGGAAGAAATCTTGAAGTCTACGTCGATGACATGGTCGTGAAAACCAAAGAAGGGGGAAAACACACCGAGGATCTGAAGGAGATCTTCAATCAACTACGCAAGTACCAAATGAAGCTGAACCCCTCAAAGTGCGCCTTCGGCGTAAACGGAGGAAAATTCCTTGGGTTCATGCTCACCAACCAAGGAATTGAAGCAAACCCAGACCAGTGCAGAGCAATCCTTGAGATGAACTCCCCGAGAACAATTAAGGAGGTCCAACGCCTCAACGGTAGGCTAGCGGCACTCCATAGGTTTCTGTCGAGGTAGAAGGCGCCTAGCGCCACCTCAACAATAAAGCTTTAAAGCTACTCTCTAGTGACAGTCTCATTATCGTCTTTTATTTCAGTCATGTCTTTAACTAATTATTTTTAGTTTACTATGTTTATCAAGAACGCCTATGTAAGCCGTCTTTTCGACGCATTACTTCTATCAATAAAACGAGCATTACTCACGGAGTCTTTTTTACATTCAGGTCTGCTGAAAAATGCTTACCTTTCTTTCAAACACTAAAAGCAAACAAAAAATTCGAATGGACCAAGGAGTGCGAGGAAGCCTTTCAAAGGCTAAAAACGTACCTGGCATCACCGCCAATTTTGGTAATTCCAGTCAAGGATAAACCAATTTACGTTTACTTGGCGTCCACGGATGACGCAATCAGTTCTGCGTTAGTACTCGAAGAAGGGGAAGAACAAAAACCCATCTACTTCACGAGCAAAACGCTCACAGGAGCAGAGAAGAGGTATCACCGCCTGGAAAAGCTAACATTCTCGTTACTCCACTCAACTAGGAAGTTAAGACACTACTACCAACAGTTCCAAATAATTGTCAGAACTGACAGACCCCTCAAGCAGATGATTGAACAACCAGACATCGCAGGAAGAATGTCGATATGGTCCGTAGAAATCTCAGAATATGGGATCGCCTACGAACCACGGAGGGCCATTAAGGGGCAAGCTTTAGCAGACTTCATAGCAGAGATGACCGGCCCAGACAACGCCCAAAATTGGACTTGGAGCGTGCACATTGATGGCGCCGCATCAAACTCACAACGCGGAGCAGGAGTGGTAATGCAAGCCCCGGATGGCTCCATCATCGAACAATCGATCGAAATTGAATGTCCAATCACCAACAACCAGGCGGAGTACGAGGCGTTGATCGTTGCCTTAAAATTGGCAGCCAACATAGGCGCCAAAAGATTAGAAATCTTCGCAGACTCCGAGTTGGTAGTACAGCAGATGAATGGAGAATACGAAACCAAGGACTCGACCATGGTCCAATACGCTAAAAAAGCGAAGAAGATCATAGAAGGGTCAGGGATAAAAACCACTTTTAATCACGTCCCTTGGAGCGAGAACGCCCGAGCCGATGAGCTCGCCAAGTTGGCATCCAGGCCAAACAAAGGAGGGAGGAACTCCATCATCAGAACGACACTTAGGGAGCCCTCGATACTAGAACAAGACATCCATCCCACCGAAGAAGTCGTTGACTGGAGGACGCCGATATTCAATTATTTGGACAAAGGCTCCCTTCCCTCAGACAAGAGCGAGGCAAGAAAAGTTGCAAGGAGATCTGGCAGGTACTTTGTTAGACAGGGAACACTATACAGAAAAAACTTTAGTCACCCAGGAGCCAAGTGTATAGCGGGTGAGGAAGTTACCAGAGTGTTGACTGAAGTCCACGAAGGATTGTGTGCGAGCCACCAAGGCCCAATGGCAATGCGAAGGAAAATCCAGAGGGCAGGCTACTATTGGCCCACGCTATTGCAGGACGCAGAAAGCGTTGTGCGCTCATGCGAGAAATGTCAGAAGTATGCCAATATGATCCATACACACGCAGCCCCTATGAACGCCATTACCTCCCCTTGGCCGTTTGACTTATGGGGAATCGACATTGCAGGACCATTCCCAACAGCAGCCTATCAAAGAAAGTTTCTCATAGTCGCCGTTGACTACTTTATGAAATGGGTAGAAGCCAAAGCAGTGGCGTCCATAACCACGGAAGCCATGGAGAAGTTCCTATGGCAGAACGTCATTACCAGGTTTGGAGTCCCGAACACTCTAATATCTGACAATGGCGCCCAATTCACAAGTAGGAAGTTCCAAGACTTTTGCAAGGCTTGGAAAATTCATCATAAAACCACCTCGGAAGAACATCCAACCACAAACGGCCAAGTTGAGTTAGCCAACAGAATCATCATCCAAGGAATTAAGAAAAGACTGGAGTCAGCTAAGGGAAGATGGGTTGATGAGCTCCCCTCAGTCCTATGGTCATACAGGACCACGGAACAAACTGCTACAAGGGAAACACCTTTCGCCTTAGCATACGGACATGAAGCAGTCATACCTGCCGAAGTGAACGTCCCGACTGAGAGGATAATCAATTATCCAAACACCAATGACGCCAACTCCAGGCTCCAAGCCTTGGACAGCTTGGAGGAACGACGGGAAGTTGCAACCATCAGACAAGCTGCCTACAACCAGATGGTTAAAAGATACCATGACTCCAAAATAAAACCCAGAACTCTCAAAGTAGGAGATCTGGTGCTCAGAACTGTTGAAAACAACAGAAAGGATCCTAGACACGGCAAGCTCGGACCAAACTGGGAAGGCCCCTACAGAGTCGTGGAGGTCCTACCTGGGAACGCCTTCCGACTGGAAACGCCCGAAGGAAAATCACTCCCGAACGCCTGGAACATGGCGAAGCTCAAGTTTTATTTTCCCTGAGTGGATAAGTTTCGTTCTAAGTTATAGCATTATTTGAATAAGGCCATGGCGCCAACTGTACTTTGCTTTCACATCAATAAATTATATTTTCTTCCTTCCAACAAATAATGAAGTTGGAGCTGCTCGGGGGGACGCCCTCGGTACAGCAGCGAAAAGGCCCTCGAAGGAGCCTTGTGAGTATGGCACTCACTACCATGCGGACCGACCCTCCCTTGGATGACTAGTCAAAACTTAGCGTATAATACGCAAAACGCTCGAAGCGTGCCCAACGTGAGGCAGCACTTCATAGTGCAAAACAAACATAACGATCAAATCGTGGAATGACAATAAAGAAAAGTGCAAGTAAATCAAGCATCAAGAGAAAGCATATCAAAGGCATCAATGCCCAAATATTCAAAGAAAAATGGCCTACAGGCCAAGCATAATCCACAATTCAAAAATGGCATCTACGCCATAACAAAGCTAATTAAAAATTTACAAAAGGGCGCGCAGGCCCAACCAAGTAAACAAAGGCACGCAGGCCTAAGCAGCGGAAGGGGGATCCTCGGTAGTAGTAGCACTCGGGGCACCCTCGGCGTTCCCGCTTGATGGGGCGTTTGCCTCCACCTCCTGAGCCGCAACGCCACTTGCGCTAGCACTCGCAACGGCAGGAGGCGCTGTCTCAGCTGGAACAGCCTCTCCGGGAAGGGGAACCTCCATGTTGGGGAACCACGGGAAGTCCTCGTCGCCGTCAGAATTGTACCCATCAAAGTCAAATTTCTCCGGCATACGGGGTATCTTTACTATGGCATCAGTGCGATGGGGATCCCAGATAAGCCTACCTTCCACAACCTTGTTTGGGCAAATCCCCGTAACATCAAGGTTGGGATTACGAAGCCGCAGTTGCCCTATGGCGTTCTTGAAACCAATGTAATTGTAGCGCGAGCCCCGCCATTTTACCTGTCGCAAAGCCATGGCGCTCAAAGCCTGGAAGTTCTCTTGCGACTGCTGCAACTCTATCGCCAAGGACGCCACCTTTGTATTAAGCTCCTCATTCAAGTTGTTAACTTCTTGCAGCCTACATCCCCTTCGATCATAATCCCCCTGGAGTGATTCCTGGGACACCTTCGTCACATTGAGCTCATCCTTCAACTCAATGTTTTCTTGACGAGCTCTCTTGGCGTCGTCACGAGCAGCGTCTCGTTCAGATAGAAGATCCTTCCTGGAGACGCTGTTGGCTAACAACCGCATCCCCGTAGCAAGAAGAAATCTAGCCGCCTCTTCAGAAGGGTCCTGTGAATTTTCCGTGGACGCCCGAGCTAGGTCGTCCCGCTTAACCGAACCAGCCTCCGATAGGGATTTGGAGAGGAACTCCAAAGCATTAAAATCATCAGCCTCTGGAAGCGCTGGAATTTGGGGGACCTCTATTGTGGGGCGCTGGCGCTTTTTCGGAGGCTCCCCGTCCTTGGTCGTAACGGTACTCTCCTTTCCCTTGGAAGACTGAGACGAAGGACGTGAGGTCGCCGAAGGATCTCGGATGACAACGCCCCCTGTTTTCCTTGGGGCAGCGGCGGCAGCGACAGCGGCAGATGACGCCTTCTTAGGAGCAGCAACTGCTTTCCCCTTGCCCTTATCAGCTTGGGCACGACGACTCCCAATGACATCGGCAGCATTTGCCTCGAGCACTGACCAAACAAAAACAGGAATTAGTAAAGCGCATAAAAAAAGACAAACTTGGCAAACGAAATAGTAATAACATACAACGCTTAGGGTCGAGAGGGTCTGTAGTGATCAACCGAAGGGCCCCCAAGCGCTCCTCCACAGTCAAGTCCCTCCAATTACACTCAAACGGACCAAGACGTGGCCTTCGCCAGGACAAAGGGAACATGGCGCGCTCGTCGGACGAACGAACCCAGAAAGGACGCCTAGATCCGGACCCCTCAATAAAGAAGAATTTGTACTGCCACTCCTTAGGATTGCTGACAGCATGCTCAAGGATCAATGGGCGCCCAGGACGCCGATAGTAAGAAATAAAGGCATTATCCACCCACCGCGGGTAAAAGAAGAAGAGAATAAATCGCGCTGTGGCACGAACACCATCCCTCTGGCACTTGGCGATGAAGCCGAGAAGGATGCGCCAACCATTGGCACTTATTTGAATAGGAGCAATGTTCATAATCGCCAGCAGATCCAGCACTGCTGGGTTAAAAGGCATCTCGATATCACAGCTTCGGAGAACATGCTCGCAAATCAAGAACCCTCTACCATCAGTATAAAGCATGTCAGGAGGATCCTTCAGATAGCTAAGTGTTGAATTCCGACATCCCGAGGAACGCCGGCGAGGTGAACTGGTTATTAGCTCCTCGTTAAGATCTCGGATAAACTCATCGTCATGAAGCCAGGACCAGAATTCTCTAACAGCGTCATTGGTTTGGTCCAAATGACCTTGTTGAACCTTCTCATCAAGATTTTGGCGACGCCAATCGACGACAGGGCGCGCATTCCTCATCACTTCCGCCCTATCAGGACCACAGGGCATGGTCTCGACGGCGCCCTTGACCCAAGGAACTTTAGCAAGACCCTTGTTGGAAGAGAGAAACCAATTTGGATAAGCGAGGAAATCAACCTCCTCCCCGCAGATTGTCTGTCGCGGATTACCATCTCCTATAGACGCCCATATAGGGGCTGCAGCTTGAACCATTGAACGTTCCTCGCCCACTGACGCCTCGTCCGGAGACAACATCTCTCGAATCTCTGTGGAAGTCGAAGAAGAGGAGTCCACGACGTCACCGCCAATCCTTTCCGTGGGAGAAGCGACCCTCGTCGGCGCTGACGACTCAGGAACCACCTTGTTTCCAGCAGCTGTGGAAACAGGGACCAGTTCAATACATTTCTCGGAGATTGTATCTCCATCCACCAGCAAAAAAGGGGGAGGAAAACCCTTGGCAATTTGTGGTTGATCACCAGACCATAAACCCAACCCAGAATGACAAATAAAAAGTAACAAAAAAGCAGTAGAAGTTTTGAGAAGAGAAGAACTCACATTTGTCGAAATCCATAAATGCTGGAGGAGTGGAAGGGATTCACGAAGCAAAGTTTGAAGAAAGCTGCGAAGAACATGAAGAACAATATGAGACACGTTGAACTAAACCCAGAAACTCAAAATAAGAAAGGAATGACGAAAGGGAGTCGATGAACCACTTACCAGGCAATCCCGAACACGCTTGACGGAGAAAACAAAGCAACAGCAACAGCACAGCAAGAGGATGAAGAAAGCGAATCAAGTGGGAAAACTCGAAAATACAGAGAAAACCCGGAGAAGAAAGAGGTTTGAAAGCACGAAATGCTAAAGTGAGGGAGAGAAAGAGGAGAAATGGCGGTTTTTTGAACTTTTCACGAAAATCGAAGCGCCGCATTAAATGCGCCCCCCTCGGTGCACGACCCGCCATCATGATGAAGGATATGCAAATCACGTATTGGCACGTGGCCACTATGTACCTGACACACGAACTCGAAACGACAGCGAGGAATGTGAAAGGACAGGGCTAGATGGCGTTAATATCGAGCAAAGCCACTCGGAGTGGCGCCCACACAAGTAACGCCTTACAGACAAAAACACAACGTATGGCGCTAACGCCCGTGACGCCTAACCAAAATGATCGGTAATCCCAAAAAGCACCCTCAGCGTCAAACAGCGACAAGCAGCATAAGAACGACAACGCCCTTGGTAGGGACTCCACTGGTGGGGACAGAGCTCCACTCCTTTTTGTTGGGACTAGTGATAATAGGACCAATAACTTGGAAGCCTAGAAGACCTAGACCATAGGAGATCAAGGCCCAACGAAGGAATCACCTGGGTGAGAACGCCAAAAAGTCCTACGTTAAGGCGCCTCAAAAGTCCAACGACAAGTGAGAGCGCCACAAGCCCTACTTCAAGGCGCCAAAAGAGTCCTACATGGGGAAGGCGCCAAATGCCCTACGTCAGTCGAGAACGCCAACAGCTAGGCGTTCACGGAAAGACGTAAAAGGAGGCCTCGCTACAACAATCAGGAAGAGATTGATCTCCATACGATTCCTCCATCAAATAACAACTTACTCCATATCTTAACTGCCAGATCTGTTAAGATAGCAATCGGTTAGGATTTCCCTGAAGATCACAACTGATTCGGCCAAATCAGTTAAGATCACAGTCAACCATATCTGGGTCTAGAAAGATCTCATTTCACCAGTATAAAAGGACAGCCCCCGCACTGGAAAAAGGTACGCACTATTGCTATTTACACATACTATTGCTCTCAAGTTCTTTACTGACTTAAGCATCGGAGGTGAATCGCAGGGCCACCCCTGTGCATTCATTAACTTGCAGGCGACTTTTGACCCAGAGTTGCTTCATCGAACCAGGTAATGCCCCCCGGCCAAAACCAGGTTCATCAAATTACATGACACCAAATTGGTGTGTTGGTGCTATTTAATTAGTAAACTGATAATTATATTTTGGCAAAAAATTTGTTGGTGTCCTTAACGTTTGTGATCAATTTCAGTTATGCCTCCAACGTTTGTTTTGTGTCAGTTATGCCCTCGATGTTTCACATTGTTGTCATTTATATCCTAACCTCAATTATTTTGGGCCAAAGTCGTATTTTTGTCCCTCAAGTTTGTTCAAAGTTCTGTTTTGGTCCTTCAAGTCTTCGACGAACTTTCTGGCGAGATACACGACGGCAACAACGAATACAAAAACTCCTAATCCAAGGTTTTTTGACCTCCTGAGTTCAATGGCGGTCTGCATTTTGCGAAAAAATGACTGGAAATATAATTTTCGGCGATTGTGTAAATTTTTCGGTGACTATGTAATTTTTCGGCGGCTTGCCAATCATTTTTTTTTTTGCAAAAATAGAGGTCATCATTGAACTCATGAGGTAAAAAAACCTTGGATTAGGAGTTTTCTTAGTTGTTGGAGTCACCGTGTATCTCACCGAATAGTTCGCTAGAGACTTGAGGGATCAAAACGAAACTTTGAGCAAACTTGAGGGACCAAAATAAGACTTTGGCCCAAAAAAATTGAGGTTAGGGTATGATTGACAACAATATGAAACGTTGGGGGCATAACTGACACAAAACAAATGTTGGGGGCATAACTGAAACTGGACCCAAATGTTAAGGGCACCAGCACGTCTCTTGCCTTATATTTTTTATTAATTTAGAAATTAAATTAGTAAATCATTGTTATTATGGAAAGAGTGATTCAATAATACATCAATAAATAATTATAAACATATTTAAAGTTGATTCAAACACAATCGTCATGCCACATGTACACACATGATTGTGTGTCTGTGTTAGTATGATGATGTTGGCAAAATATTGGTGTCTCATTGGTTGCTCCATTTTTCTCTTTTTTGGTGAAAACAATGGGCTAAAAGCCACATTGGTTGCTTTAAATTATTTTTTGGTGGATTAATTTTAATTATTGAATTTGATAAGCAAATTGAAGTTTTGAACTTGTAATTTAGTGTACTCAAGATTTAATTATTTATTTAATGACAATTTTTTATTTAAAATAGTATTAATAATTAATCATAAAGTATGATAATTATGTTATTTTTTTATTA
>QANZ01002855.1:13699-24192 GCA_003254925.1 Chamaecrista fasciculata
TACCCTTTGGAGTTATTTTGTAATTTTAACCATGATAAATTTTACAAAAATTACATATTGACCCCAAAAAGTTTTTAAAAAATTACAAATAGGTCCCTAGATACATATTATCTAGGGACTAAAATGAAAACTTTAAAAAAATTTTGGGGTCAATATGTAATTTTTGCAAAATTTATTATGGTTACAATTACAAAATAGCTCCAAAGGGTACCAAAGTATTAAAGGAGAATACCACAGGGTACCAAAGTGTCAAGTTTCAAACCATAGGATACCAAAGTGAAATAGGGTCAAACCACAGGGTACCAAAATGTAATTTACCCTAATTTTAATTTGGCTTGAGTTTGTCAAATGGCAGTGGCTTCACTGGCTTGACAAACTTTAGTATCATTTTATTAAAAAAATAATAAAAGTGGCAATACCAAAAAATATTAGAGTTACTAATACTTACTATGCAAATATGATAATTTTGATCCTAATCGGACACTTTTGAGTTTTGTCCAAAATCTCTAATTAATTTCTCTAGCAGATATCACGTTATTAGACCTATTTATATTCGTTGTGATTTCAGAATCATGTTTCCTAATTTCCAAGAAAAGGTGGTGCCTTTAGTTAATGATGAGTAATGAGCCAACACTATTATTTAAATTTGTCTATGATATGGGGCAATACTTTCTTATATTTTTTTTTATAAATTCTCTATTAAAAATTAAATCCGTGAAAAATTTATTTTGCATAATCAATCATAAAAAAAAATATATAAAAGACAATCTTTAACAAAATCAATTATTGAAGAAAAAAGCTACAATTAAAATTATAATTGGAAGAAGTTTATTATAAACTTAATTACTCTTTTATTTCCATAATCATATCGGTTTTTAACCAGCAAGAAAAAGCATATATATATGTGTGTGGGGGAGAGTACAGCCCAATATATATAAAACACACATTTAGTGCTATCAACTCAAGCGTGGCTCAAAGGATTCTCCCTCCCTAACCCTAAGGTACTACATATATACATATATATAAACTCTTTCACTTACATGATCCTTCTTCATTCATATTACACATGTATCTTCAATTCCTCATATAATTTTGATTAAGCTTTGTGTTATGTATATATATATATATATTAAAGCTTTGTGCAGGTAATTCAACAAAGCAATGAACTTCTGGTGTTGTGCTTTCCTAATATTCCACATTGCACTCGGTGTTACTATTGTTGTGACTTTTCTACTTGTGACTTACGAATGGCATCCTTCTATGCCTATACTCCAATTAGAATCAGCTTCTGCGAGTCATGTCAATTATTCTACTTCATCCACACCTTTCTTCAAACTCACTATGGATGCTCAATTTTCTCTCAAAAATCTAAATTCTGGAAGATTTGTTTATGACAATAGTACGGTGATGGTGGTATATAGGAGCGACAAAATTGGTAGTGGCGTATTAGGCAATGGCGCTATGAATGGTCGAGAAACCAAAAGAATCAATGTTACATGCATCTTGAGTTCTCCCGATTATGATTATATTGATCATAGTATTTTTGATGATGTTGATGCTAAATTTAAAAATCTCACCAATGATATTCTCTCAGGTTCATTAGGTCTCTCCACTTATACCAAACTCAGTGGTACCATATTTCACAAGGTTTTCAAGGTTTTCAAAAAGAGACGCACCACCCCAATGATTAGCGCCCTTCGTCTCAATATTACCTCACCTTCAAATTAGGATATTTTCAATGCCTATTTAGCATTTTTGTTTTTACTTTTTTACTTATGTTCCTTTCTTTCTTAGTTGAGTTTTATTTGTCTTTCCATGAATAATGTTTTATGTAATTTGGTCATACATTATAGTATAAGTATGGCCATGCTCAAGTTTTGATTATGTTAAGTGGTTCATTAATTCTACCAATCTTATCAAATTTTGGTTATGTAATGTGGTTCATTATTCTTATTTTAATATATACTCAATCCTTACCTAAAACTAGAAAGAATGTTAACTATTGGAGTAAAAAAAAAAAAAAACATCCCACGAANATTGGAGTAAAAAAAAAAAAAACTATCCCACGAATAATGTGCATGTGCTAAATGAAGGCAACATGAAGATGATCATTTTGTGGGAAAGGAAGCAAGGGTTTATACTACTCTAATAATATAGAGTTATAGAGGGACATGAATAGTCTCTTTTAACTTGTGGGCAAAGTTTCTTTTTGAGTAACATTTACATGTGCTCACTTAGCTAATAACTTAAATTCTCAAACCACTCGTCATTATTTAGCCAAGCACTTTTTTTTCCAAAATTTAGGTTTTTTCTTTTTTTCTTTATCTTATATTTTTTTGAATTTTTTTCCAAAAAAGATTGGGGACGAAATTGACAGTAGGTGTAAAGTTTGAGAACAAAATAGATACTTTTGCCTAATTTTAATTTGACTTGAGTTCGTTAAGTGACGATGCAAATAGCCAAATAGCCAAATCATAATTTTTATCCTTAATTGAACACTTTTGTGGTTTATTTTTAAAATAATATGAAAAATAAAAATAGTTAGATTTTTATCCCTAATTGAACACTTTTGTGGTTTATTTTTAATATATGGAAGTTTACTCGCAAGAAATCATAAATTGCCTCGAAATTCATCTCGTGATGCAATGCTCAAATCAGAGCCCCTCTTGCGTCTTCACCATCAACAACATGATGACCATGCTTATTTCAAATTAATTGAAACGCTTTCATATATCTTGTTTAATTGTTTGGAATTGAAATACTTATGATAGTGGAGGGGAAGATTAATGTTTTTAGAGCAAATGAGAGAGAGAAAAAAAAAACATAAATAATAACACTATATCAAGAATATCAAAAGAAGAGAGAGAGATTAATTTTAAGAGGAACATGAAAGAGAGTGATTCAGCAGTTCAACCTTCAATTCTGGGAAATGAGGGTGGGAAAGTGGTGAAAAGTGAGTCATTAATCAAGAGAGATAAAATTTAGTTCACATTTACGGCTACTTACGGAGTTAAAAGAAAGTTTGTTTGTAGGGGTGTTCAAAATCGAACGAAATCGAACCGAAGGTAAAACCGAGCCAAACCTATAGATCAACGGTTTGGTTTGGTTTGGATGCCGCACAAACTGAACCAAACTGCTAAAACTCTTATTTACTTATATATATATATACATTTACCTCTTATTCTCATTAGGTAACTCATATTCTATTACTCATATATATAATATTTAACATTGAGAAGATATTTAAAACATATCATATTTGAAGAACTTATTGTGATATTAAGTTAGAGGAAGAAATATATATTGGTAAACTACAATTCTAATTTCAATTAATTATTATTTATAAAAACTCTTTTATACTATAATGATAATATTTATTTTCTTAGTAGTGTATTAGTAAGTTATGAGAATAACTATATATTTTATTTATTAGTATATTACTGACAAAATTGCCAATAATTACTTTCAAACTGCCCAAACCATTTTTTATTGGTTTGGTTTGGTTTTGATAAATGAAATCAATCAACAGTTTGGTTTAAAAAATTATTTCAAACCGCCAAACCGCCCGACGAACACCCGTATGTAAGTTTTGCCCTATATAAAATTGGATTCATCGGTATAAACACGGCTTAAGCCTTGTTTATTTCAGTTAATGGTTACACATTTTAAGGATCAAGTCATATATTAGCCGATCCTTCTTACACATCGGTATAATCCAACTCTTATTAGTTAATTTCTTAAAGATGAATCAAGTCATATATTAGTTAACTCTTATTAGTTAACCATTAACGAGTCATATATTAGCCGATCAAGTCATATATTTAGTTCCTTAAAATAAACACGGCTTAAGCCTTGTTTATAGACACGGCTTAACCTTGTTTAAAGATGAATCCAAAAATAATCCAACTCTTATTAAATAATTTTCATTACAAAAATTTAAAAAAAACAAGAAAAAAGAAAGAAATTAAAAGATTGAACCATTGAAAGTTGTAGAGTTTAACATGTCTATGACTCCACTATTATTAGCCGATCCTTTATGCTACCATGAAGGACCTTTTCCATATGTCTATTTGGTTGTGTTTTCTTCTATAATTAACTTAATTAGTATCTAATCAATTTCATCATGAAATAAAAAATTATCGATGCCAAAAAAGGAAAAGAAATGAAAACATTAGGCTAATTAATTAAAAAGATCACTCATGCGAGAATTAATGTGAGTCAAAATAATTGAGAATTAAGTAAGAGAAAAAAAATTATTCCTAAATTTATTAGTCAACAAATTGGTTATTGAACAACTGAAATTTACAATTTAATCCTTCAAATACTATAATCGTCAAATATTTGGTCCTTAAATCAAATTCAATGACAAATTTAAGGATAAAAAATAAATAAATTCAGTTTAAATATAGAAATTAACTCGTTAATGGTTACACATTTTAAGGATCAAGTCATATATTTCTATTATTCAAATATTAATTTTTGAATCCAAATAAATTTGGATTATTTTTTAAAAAAAATCTCCTTAATTAATGGATTCGTGTACTACCTTTGTTTTGCTGTGTTTTCTTCTATAGCCTAGTATAGTATCTAATCAATTTTGTGGTGAATCCATAATTATATGGATGAGAAAAAAATGAAAATGAAATAGAAGATTAGGTTAATTGAATAAATTAATTAAAAAGCTCACTCATACATAATGCTAAAATCAATAAGTGAATATAATTGAGAATTAATTAATGTGGCCTTGTAATGCTCCTAATTTGTTGTGATTTCATAATCATGTTTCCTAATTTCCAAGAAAAGGTTGTGCCTTTCGTTCATGAGTAATAAGCCAACATTATTATTTAAACTTGTCTATGACTTTTTTTATAAAATTCTCTAATAAAAATTAAATTCATGATAAATTTATTTTGCATAATCAATCATGATAAAGAGTATAAAAGACAATCTTTAACGAAATCAATTATTAAAGAAAAAGAATATAATTGAAAATCATAATTGGAAAAAGTTTAGTATAAACATAATTACTTTTTTCCATAATTATATCCGTTTATAACGAGCAAGAAAAACCATATATATGTGTGTGAGTCCACCCCAATATAAAACACACATCTACTGTTATCAACTCAAACGTCTCTTCGTAACCCTAAGGTACTATATATACATATATATAATCTCTTTCACATACAAGTCAACGAGTCATGACCCTTCTTCATTCATATTTCACATGTATCTTCAATTCCTTATATAATTTTGTATCTTCAATTCCTTATATAATTTTGATCGTAAGCTTTGTGGTATTTTTTTTTTTTATTGAAAGCTTTGTGCAGGTACTACAACAAAGCAATGAATGGGATGTGTTTCTTTGGCTTAGCAAGCCTCTTTATAGGCTGTTCTATGGCTGTTCTGACTCTTATAATTATCACATTTTATGGAAATCTTTCTATGCCTATACTCCAATTGGAATCAACTTCCGCGAGTCACATGAATTATTCTGCTTCACCCACGCCGTTCTTCAAAGTCACTATGAATGCTCAATTTTCTCTCAATAATAAAAATTTTGGAAGATTTATTTATGACGATAGTAATGTAACTGTGTTGTATAATAACTATAGAATTGGTGATGGCGTATTAGGCAATGGTGCTGTGAAGGGTGGAGGAACCAAAAGAATCAATGTTACATTCGACTTGAGTTCCAATAATGTTATTGATACTAAAAATCTCACTCGTGATCTTCATTCAGGTTCATTAGATCTCATTACTCATACACAACTTAGTGGTGTCATAAAATTTCTCATCAAAAAGCGACGCACCGCTCCAATGGTTAGTGCTGTTCGTCTCAATTTCCCCTCACATTCAAACTAGGATATTTCCAATGCCCATAGTTAACATTTTTGTTTTTACTTTTTTATTTATTTTATTTATGTTCCTTTCTTTCTTAGTTGAGCTTTATTTGTCTTTTCATGAATAATGTTTGATGCAATTTGTTCATACATATACTTTCGAGTAAAAGTATGGCCACGATCAAATTTTAATTGTTAAGTTAAGTTGTTCATTAATTCTAATAATTTTATGAAATTTTGGTTAAGTAATGTGGTTCATTATTCCTATTTTAATATATATTCAATCCTCACCTAAAACTAGAATGAATGTTGACTATTGGAGTACAAAAAAGTACTCACGAATATAATGTGCATGTGTTAAATGAAGGCAACATGAAAATCATCATTATGTGGTAAAGAAGGGTTTAATTATACTAATTGCTCAAGTAATAATATAGATGTATAAAGCATAGTGAAAAAAACCGGACCTGCCATTGACCCGGTTTCAAATATACATATTTACCAAATACACATTAATATCTTACAATAATTTAAATATAAAGTAAAAATTAAACACTTTGGTAACCTTTGGAGCTATTTTGTAATTTTAACCATAACAAATTTTGTAAAAATTACATATTGACCCCAACATTTTTTTAAAGTTTTCATTTTAGAACCTATATAATATGTATCCAGGGACCAATTTGTAATTTTTTGAAAATTTTTTAGGGACAATATGTAATTTTTGTAAAATTTGTCGGGTCAATCCGGTTAACGGTTCACCGTTCCGGCGGTTGAACCGGTGACTGGCCGGGTCAAATGTAGAATGATATTTTGCTTATTCCGGACCAGTCTAGTGTCCGATTCACCGGTTGAACCGCCCGGTCCGATCCGGTTTTTTATACTATGGTATAGAGGGACGTGAATGGTTTCTTTCAACTTGTGGACAAGGTTCTTTTTAAGTTACATGTACACGTATAACTGACTTAGCTAACTTAAATTCTCAAACCACTCGCCATTGTTTTGTCCATAAGATTTGGCTACTATTATACATATCCAAGATTGTGTACTTTTTTTCTAAAATCAATTTAGGTCTTTCTTTTATCTTATATAATTTTTGGACTTTTGTATGTTGATAAAGTAATTGATTATACATGAGTATTTTTAACAGTATTATACATGAGTTTAATGATATTTATATTAATTAAAATATTTAATTTAATTTACTTATCAACAAAAAGATTATTAAATTGATATTATTTAATCTTTAATGTACCTTTTAACTAGTACATATACTCCTTTAAAAAACTAATGCATATATATTTTATAAAATATGTATAATAAAAAAATATATATATTTTTTAAAACAAAATTATACCCGTTATTATTTGATGTTAGATCTATGTAATTCTATGATCGATAAGGACTCACAATATACATAGATCTAACATCAAATAAGAGAAATTAAGTTTAAAGTTTAAGCAAAATTGTTTATGCATGTAAGCAAAGCAAGAGTGTAGTGTAATCGTTGACTGTGTAGAAACATGAATAAAAATAGAGGCTCAGGATTAGAGGTGTTCAAAATCTGCTCAGTGTTCAAATACATAGATCTACATAGAGGTGTTTAAAAATACATGCAAAATTGCAAATTACATGTGAATAACGGGTATAATAGGTCATTTTTTTTTGCATGACTTTAGACCTAGCCCGGTTTAAAATTGTTTTTTGCATGTATTTTTTTTTTGATAAGCTAAAGTTTAGGTGAGTTGGGCCCCGGGGGTTCACCAAGGCCAGGGCAAGCCTCCAGGCTCTATGAGCGCTTACAGAGGTACTTACATATCGCCTACCAACAAAGCCCTCACATTGGCAGCGGAAATCGAACCCACCACCTTGTGGGTTATGAGTCGACTCCTTACCAACTGGCCAACCTTTGTTGGCTTTTGCATGTATTTTTAATTTGAACACATCAATTAATGTGTTTTTTTAAAAAATTGAAGGAATCTAAACAACTCCTTTTTAAAATAAAAAAAAGAGATGGCCCAAACTCTTATTAAATGTTTTTTTTTTATCAAAAATTAAGGGAAGAATTTCTGTATGCGATGTCACAATTTAATGTCAGTAGAACCTTTTAAGCATATCAAACAACATAACATGCTTTAAAGATCAACATTACTACAGTAATAATTTTAATTTGGGCCATCATTTCTCTAATCAATTTCACCATGAAATAATAAATTATCCATGCCAAAAAACGAAAAGAAATGAAAAGATTTGGCTAATTAATTAAAAAGATCACTTATGCGAGAACTAATGTGAGTCAAAATAATTGAGAAATTAACTAAGAGGAAAAAAATTATTCCTAAATTTATTATTCAACAAATTGGTTATTGAACAATTGAAATTTACAATTCAATCCTTAAAATATTATAATCATCAATAATTTTGTCTTTAAATCAAATTCAAGGACAAATTTAGAGATAAAAAAAAAATATAAATTCAGTTCAAATCTAGGAATTTTTTTTTTGCCAATAATAAACTTTCATTCAAACAAGAACTAGGAAAACAACATCAACCCACTCCATCTCTACTGGAGGAAGCATCCCTTTCTAAAATCGAAACTAAAGAGGATGGGGGTTACCAACCCACCCAATAGGACCCATCCTCGTTTCACCATATTTAGCAAGCCAATCGGCAACCAAATTCGCAGACCTGGGAATCCAGGTATAGAAGAAGACAAAAACAAAATATCCTCAAAGATAGGTTCACATCTCCAATCCTGACATTTGAAGATTCCTTTTACAGTATTAACCACAGCTAAGCTATCATATTCAAAAGAACAAAACTTCAATTTAAAACTTCAATTTTGAAGATTTAGCAATTTGTAAACCATGCTTAAGAGCTAACGCCTCAGCCATAAAAGGTGATGAAGCTTTATCCTTCCTTGAGAAGCCATCCAGCATAACTCAATTTTCAAATAACCGCTAGTGGGAACTTTCCACACTTCAATAGGAGATGGCTCAGCATTCACAACTTGCTGAATCTGAGGAGACCAACCATTGGCATCCCAAAATCATTCAACTCATTCCAAGCAGCACACAAAACATTGACAGGCAAAAAAAGGCTTACTTTTAGTCTTTAATCCACTTAATTGATTAATGATTATGCAATTTAAAAATTAAGTCATATATTTCAATTATTCAAATATTAATTATTTGACTCTAAATAAATTCAAAATTTTTTAAAAAAATCTCCTTAATTAATAGAGTCGTCAGTACTACCTTTGCTTTGCTATGTTTTCTTTTATAATTAACCTAGTATAGTATCTAATCAATTTTGTGGTGAATCCGTAATTATGGTTGAGAAATAAAATGAAAATGAAATAGAAGATTAGGTTAATTAATTAAAAAGGTCACTAATCAATAAGTGGATATAATTGAGAATTAATTAATGTGGTAATGCTCCTAATTCGTTGTGATTTCAGAATCATGTTTCCTAATTTCCTAGAAAAGGTGGTGCCTTTAGTTAATGATGAGTAATGAGCCAACACTATTATTTAAATTTGTCTATGATATGGGGCAATACTTTCTTATATTTTTGCTTATAAAATTCTCTAATAAAAATTAAATACGTGAAAAATTTATTTTGCATATTCAATTATAATAAAAAAAAGTATAAAAGACANATATATTAAAGCTTTGTGCAGGTCCGTATTTTGCTTTTCTAATAGGCCTCGCATTGTTACTTAATAATATATAAAAAGAAAGAAGACCACGGATCCCACCAACTACCCTAAACAAGGGCACGCCATGCTCAACAATGGGGCATGGCCGCCCAACCATATCCTACATTGGGGCATGGTTGGCGGCCATGCCCCAACACTAGGGCATGGCCGCCCAACCATGCCCTATTGTAGGGCGGCCATGCCCCACCATTAGGGCATGGCCGCCCATGCCCTAATTTAGGGCCATGCTACGACTTAAATTAAATTAGAATCAGCTTTTGCGAGTCATGTCAATTATTCTACTCCATCCACACCTTTCTTCAAACTCATTATGGAAGCTCAATTTTCTCTCAGAAATATAAATGCTGGAAGATATGTTTATGACAATAGTAAAGTGATTGTGGTATATAGGAACATCAATATTGGTGATGGCGTATTGGACAATGGCGTTGTGAAGGATGGAGAAACCAAAAGAATCAATGTTTCATTCATATTGAGTTCTCCCGATTATAATGATATTGATGATACTAATGATGATATTGATACTAAAAACCTCACCAATGATATTCTCTCAAGTTCATTAGGTCTCACTACTCATACAAAACTCAGTAGTTACATAAAATTTCTCAAGGTTTTCAAAAAGAGACGCACTGCCCCAATGTTCGTGCCATTCATCTCAATATCACCTCACCTTCAAACTAGGATATTTCCAATGCCTATTTAGCATTTTTGTTTTTACTTTTTTTTACTTATGTTCCTTTCTTTCTTAGTTGAGTTATATTTTTCTTTCCATGAAAAATGTTTTATGTAATTTGTTCATACATTATAGTATAAGTATGGCCTTGCTCAAATTTTGATTATGTTAAGTGGTTCATTAATTCTACTAATATTAATATCTTATCGAATTTTGGTTATGTAATGTGGTTCATTGTTCCTATTTTAATATATAT
>QANZ01002862.1:12708-36617 GCA_003254925.1 Chamaecrista fasciculata
GAGAGAGAGAGAGAGAGAGAGAGAGAGAGAGAGAGAGAGAGAGAGAGAGAGAGAGAGAGAGAGAGAGAGAAATTTTTGTGTGAAATAAACTAAAATCCTTCAGTTATTTCTTTTTTCTTACATTTTGGTTCTATTATGGAGAAAAAAGGTCCTTAATGCAAAAAAATCAAAACTTTTAAGAAAAATCAATTTTGTCTTTTTTTTTTTAACGGAAAAATGGATGGAAAACGTTTGAGGGATCAACTGTATTAAATTTTGGAAAACTGAGGGACTAATATGGAACGAAAAATAACTGAGAGACCAATTTGGAACACTAATCATAACTGAAGGACTAATATGGAACAAAAAATAACTGAGGGACCAATTTGAAACATTGAGCATAATTGGGGGACCAAAATAGGAGTTTGGCCTAATTAAAAATAGTAGTTAAGTTAACATCAACTTTATCTGACCAAAAAAAAAAGAACATCAACTTTATAAACTTATTATTTTAATTCAATATCAAAACATATTTATTATATTACATTCCTCTTAATCTATTTAAAATATAAAATGTATCTTCGTAATTAGGAAAAACTCCATCACAACGATGTGATCAGCTGATGTGTGCTAGCTAGATTTTTATGATTAAAAGAAGTTAAGACTAAATACGTAAATGATTTGAGTTAGAAAGTAAAGAATATTTCTTGTTCTAAATTATTGACAACTTATCGAAAGCATCTTAAATATTCACCGAGAATGTGATGATTATAATTTTGTAAAGAGAGACTCATCAAATTTCAGGCGGAATCTATTAATAAATTGACATACACTAGATCGAAAACTAGAAAGTAAGTTAACATCAACAATAATAAACACATAGATATCAACGTCTCCAATGTCCAATGAAATATATATAAAATGTTTTTACTATTAAAAAAATAAGTTAATATCAACCTTGTAATATGTAGCAATTATAAATGTACCAATTACAAACATTGGCATTTCAACCTTCTTCTTCAATTACATATAGTGTGTGGCCGGAATCATGGTGGAAGCACGCAAACCCAAGCTTGTTGAGCAATGTTACATTTCTTCACCAATACCTCCAGATCCCGATGTAGCCACAATTCCCCTTACATTCCTTGACATTACAATGGCTGGTCCTATCTACATTAGACGTCAATTCTTCTACCAAACTCCTTTTTCCACTCATCATTTTCTCTACAATCGTCTTCCCTCTCTCAAACACTCTCTCTCACTCTCTCTCCAACATTTCTCTCCTTTCGCCGGTAACCTCCTCTGCCCTGCGCCGCCGGGAAAACCCTTTATCCGATGCACCGCCGACGACTCCCTTAGCTTAACCGTCATCGAATCCCACTCCGATTTCAAATCTCTCTCCGGTAACCACCCCACTAGTCTCAAGGATTTCGACCACTTGGTTCCTAGGTTGTCGTGGTCCACGTTGGACGAACAAGTCAACGATAATGATGACGTCACGCTCGTTCTCCCACTTGCGACTCTTCAAATCACAGTGTTTCCTAACCAAGGCATTTGCATCGCCATCACTTATAGCCACGTCATGGATGATAGCTGTTGTTTCCATTTCGTTAAATCCTGGGCGTCCATTTGTGCAACAAGCGGAGATATGGGTTTTGTTGAGAGATCCCCACCATCGTACGATAGAGATGTTATCAAAGATCCTAAGGGGCTTGAGGCAATTTTCTTGAAGCACTTTTTTAATCAGAGGTCCACGTGGAAAAACAGGCTGGTGGGTAAAACAGAGAGCATCGCTGATTTTGGTGACGACTTGTACAAAGGGACTGTGGTGATTGGAAGAAATGACATCGAGACACTCACTAAATGGATAATGAATGAGTGGAAGAAAATTGAGGAATCAACCGCACCAAAATTTTTGTCAAAATTTGTGGTGACATGTGGATTCGTGTGGGCCAGCTGGGTGAAAATGAGATATAAAAATGATGAGGATGAAGAGAAAGATGAGTACTTTATGTTTATGGCAGATTGCAGAAATCGGCTTGAGTATTCAGTACCGGAAAAGTACTTTGGGAATTGCTTAACGTGGTGCAATCCTAAGTTGAAGAGGAAAGAGATAAAGGGGGAAGGAGGTGTTTTGAAGGCAGTGAAAGAGATTGAAAGGGCAATCGAAGATATGAAGAAAGATCCATTTAAAGATGCAGAAAATTGGGATGCCAACTTTATAAAAATGTTTGTTTTTGGAAGTACAGTGATGGTTGCGGGGTCACCGAAATTCACATTCTACGACACTGATTTTGGATTTGGAAGACCTTCCAAGGTTGAAATGATGCATTCGCCGAAGATTATGTCTATTGCTGAGAGTGGAAGTGAAGAAGGTGGACTTGAGTTTGGCTTCAATTTTAAAGGGAAGGATGAATATGAAGCTTTACTTTCTGTCATTCAACGAGAACTCCAAGCAGTAAAATCATAGGTTAAATGCTTAATTAAACCATCACTGGATATATAATCGAATACCATTCACCTTTACTTTCTGTGTCCACCTTCTCACTGAGGATCGGCACAGCTTCCGGTTTTTCAAAATTAAAACACGAGTTCGTTAGTTGAAATTTATCCTTTAATTTTATTGGGTGACGAAATTCATCTATCATTTAAATGCTATATGTATGTCATGTTAGCCTTGTCCTTGGTTGCGAATAATAAGAAAAAAAAAAAAAGAGCGTTAGAAAGTTTTTTGTAGAATCTCTGAAAATAAGATTCTTTTTTTCAACTCATCGACATTGAATTTGTCTGGGTTATTCCTTAGTTAAATAACTAGATCACTATAGTGCAACGCACGGGATTTTTTTTTTATCAACTAATTTTGCAATTTTATAAAGTTATCATTATATTTGATTTTCTATTAAAGAACATCTAGAAGATAAAATCTTAATTTTCATCTCATACTAAGAGTAGTCTAATATTCATTCTCGGGCTCGAATCCAAAGATATTTTGAATTAAATTATTTTTGTATTAATATAAAACTTATTTTCATCAATTTTTTTTACATCTATAACTACTAAAAATTTAAAAAAAATAAATATGAATGTCTTATAAAAATATTCCAATCTTTATGGCAAGGGGAAAAAATTAAAATATTTATCCTTACAATTTAATATTTTCTCAACAAAAAATTTTAAAATCTTATATTTTTTATATATTAAATAAATATTTATTATTATTGGTTACGTCCATACCTGTTCCCAGACTCGTTGAGGTTGGGTTCGAGTCCAGACCCAATACATAGAATAAATTTTGAAGGTCCCTATTAAATTTGAATATTTTGATCATCCCTAATTTTGTAAATTGAATTTGAGAAGTGATACATGATGGATTGGTTGCGCCACCTTTCACGTGACCACCTATAACTCCGCCATCTCAAAATGGCTAGTCAATCCACGAATTTGTGCCCATCTCGAATATTTAGGGTGCACAATCATTTTACGATTTACACTAAGTGACTTACCTTAAAATCTTCTTCTATAAGTATCCTCCAAAAAAATTTAGTTTGTTATTCTTTTTCGTACTTCGTCTATTTGTATATTTTTGTTTTTGGCCAAAACTTTCGAAAATGGATCCTCTAGAGTTCCTTTCTCTACATTTCTTGTAGAGTATGAGAGAGAAAGGAAGAAAAAAGAAGAGAGAGAAAGAGAAAATTTGATTTTTATATATTTTTATTTTATGGAATCCATATTTTTACTCTAACTCCATAAAAAATGCACGGGAAGGAACTCTAAAGGATCCAAACCCAAAACTTTCATATGTATATTCACTCAAAATAGTTATTAACTTAAGCATCAGAATTTATTTTCATAGGGTTATCCATGTGACTCTTTTCAATTCATAAGTATCATTTAATAGTATACTTTTAACATTTTAATTGGAGTAAACTACTAAATTGGTCCCTGGATTATTGACTCGCTGACAGATTGGTCCCCGAATTTAGGAAATTGACAAATAGGTCCCCGAATTTTTCTAACGAGTCAAATAGGTCCTTGAATTTTTCTAACATTTGTCAAATAGGTCCTTCTGTGCATGTTATTCGGGGACGTATTTGACTAACGTTAGAAAAATTCGGGGACCTATTTTCAATTTCCTAAATTCGGGGACCAATTTGTCAGCGAGCCAATAATCCAGGGACCAATTTAGTAGTTTACTCATTTTAATTGTGATATTATTTAGTTAGTCATTACTAAGAATAAAGAGGCTCCAACATTTTTTTTTTGGCCAAAAGGCTCCAACATTTTTTGACTTTATGTTAACAATACTATTGAATAAACTAACAATTCAATCTCTAAAAGATTAACAAATTGATAACCCAAGCTTTAAAAAATTGAAATATATAGTTTAATTCTTGAAAAAAAAAACATATTCTTTAATCTTTGAAAGATTAAAACAATATACTATTTAGTTCATAAAAAAATTAACAAATAAATGTTTTGATTTTTCAGAGATTAAATTGTGTATTTCAATCTTTCAGAGACCGAGTTTTCAGCTCGGTGATCTTTTAAGGACCAAATTATTAATTTACTATTATTATTATTATTATTATTATTTTCAATTTTTTTGTTTGTTTATTAAACTGTTGGATGTGCATATAAATTAAAGGGGAAATTGCATTTATCCACTCTGAACTATATGTTCAATTTGTTGGGTATTTGGGGTTCCCTCCTATGTGGTAAAACCCAATCTTTTGAAGCCCACTTGCTTAAGCCCATTAGGGCTATTATTGTCCTTTCTTTTTGGCAACCTGATGGAACAAGAAAAACCCCAGACAACAGCTAGAGCAGCAAATGTGAGAGTGAGAAACAATCACATTTTTACACAAGCAAAAGAGAGCAGTTTTTTTATCATTTTTCCAGATTTAATGTTGCCTCACATTTCCGGCGATCAGACGGTGATCGAAACTCTGATAAGGCTGAAATTTTGTGGGCAAGTAGCTGACATATTGTTCTTCATTTTGAACGGTGGAGATCAGTTTTGAAGGTCTGGAATGTGATGGTTTTGGTGAAGAAACGGACTGATTTTTCTGGGCGTCTCAACACCGTCGTGTCTTATCATTTTCAACGATCGGCCTTTTATCCAGTGTCTGATCGAGCTGATTTTTGGTGAGCATGTTCGTGACTCTCTATTCTTCATTCTGAACGGTGGAGATTGGGTTTGGACCGTTAGAACGCTGTCAGTTTTGATTCTAATCACAGCTTATCTCTCTTGTTTAGCTCTAGTTCGTTTTTGGAGTTTGTTTGTGATTGAGAGATCATTTGGTTCACTTGTGACTTGCTGAATGTTTATAAGAAAAAATGAGATTAGCTACGGACGATTCTGTAGCTAATCCATAGCTAATCTGTAGCTAAAAACATTAGCTACGGATTTGCTATGGATCAGCTACGGAATCGTCCGTAGCTTCTGGCTACTCGCTAATCAGCTACGGAATATTCCGTAGCAAATCCGTAGCAATTCCATATCAAATCCGTAGCTATTCGGTAGCTAATCCATAGCAACTATTTTGAAGGTCAAATTATCACGTCCGTAGCTAATTAGCTATGGATGATCCGTAGCTAATTNTAGCTAATCTGTAGCTAAAAACGTTAGCTACGGATTTGCTACGGATCAGCTATGGAATCGTCCGTAACTTCTGGCTACTCGCTAATGGAATATTCCGTAGCAAATTCGTAGCAATTCCATATCAAATCCGTAGCTATCCGGTAGCTAATCTATAGCAACTATTTTGAAGGTCAAATTATCACGTCCGTAGCTAATTAGCTATGGATGATCCGTAGCTAATTCCATAGCTATTTCCTAACTAACATTTTTTAATCCGTAGCTAATCCCTAGCTAATCTGTAGCAACTTTTGTAACACAATAATTAAACTTCCTAGCTAATCGATAGCTAATCTGTAGCTAATTTCTATAGCTGATTCGTAGCTAATCTGTAGCTAATTACTGTAACTAATCCCTAGCTAATGTGTAACTATTAATTGTGATTGTTTTAATTATATATATATTTTGTCCTTGATCTTTTCAACTAATTGTAGCTGAAATAAAAAAAATACAAATATTACAGATGTAACAACATAACCAAATATTCAATTTAATTATCAAAAACTCAATTCTTACATCAAATCCAAAAGATACAATAAATGCCAACATAGATTGTAATATTAATCTTTGTAACTTGAGTATTCCTAATAATTTGAAAGATAACAACACCAATAATTAATTATATACTAATGAATGAATGGATTACAAGCACATCTCCCTGGCAGTGGTTAGGAGATCAATAAGCACAAGAGACAGTTTCAGGTTATTCAAATTTAAGCATGCTCTTGATCTTGTTGAAGAGTTTGAAGCCTTTTAAAGAGTGTATGTTGGTCACTGTTTTTTCCTCTCCTTTTAATCTCATTGTCATGAAGCACAATAATCCATAGCATCCATGGTATAATGGTCCCTTGCACACTGTCCGTCATTTTAATTCTTCCCCTGCAATTAATATTTGCCAATCATCACGACCTATTTTTTAGTTTGTAACTATTAAGTACAGGTACATAAACTGAAAATCATTTTTTTTCACAATACCTCACACACTAAAGTCAACTATAAAATTAAATACTATGTTTTGAAGTTTCAAAAGAAGTGAAAGCAACTAGAGTCAATAACAAAGTCCAACCCATGAGTATAATTACCTATTTACATAGAAAAGACTTAGAAGCTAAGTTCAATCTTATGTATCAAAATACTAGCCAATATGAGACAAGTACGTAATATAGATTATAGAGAAACAAAGGTTGTCATGAAATATCTTGTCTACATTAGGACTAAATCCAGCATGATTCCTATCTTGTCTAATATGCTTAGTTTAATTTAGGATACACGGGACTCATAGTCCTAATGCAATTACAACATAGGAATCATGCTGGATTAGTTTCAGAGCTCTCAATTTTTTAATTATTTTACTCTAGCCAAACAGCTAAACAGAGGATTTTAACTAAAGAACCAAACTGAAATTGTATTATAAAATGTAAAAGTCTACATTAGGCAGCAGCCAAATAAAATGGAAAAAGAAATAAAATCTTACAATTGGTACTAATGATCTTTCAACATTGATTAATCCCTGCAAATATATCATCACATCCTGAGCTCCAAAAACCTAGAGAGAGAATAGTGAAAGAATAAGCAGAAACCAGCTGAGCTCCATTTCTAACTACACCCAAAAGCTTCAAGCTGATCCCTCAGAAAACCTCTCAGCAAAATCAAAGTGAAAATAACAATAACAATCAAAGAAAAAAAAACAGAGAAGGCTCAAGATTCTTATTTGTAATAGTGTGACCCAATCAACACTATCTACTATTATTATTCATACCTCAAGCATATATATATATATCAGAAATTATTCATACCTTTTCAGATTTTATAGCATATGGTGAAGACTGTGGAGCCTCTTGTGGTTCTAGTAAAGAAAGAACAAAACTTAAATAATGAATGTAGAAGAATGGAACATACATCAGTTGAAAGAAGAAGGTTCACGAGGAGAAAAGATGCTTAGAGTCTATGGCTTGTTTGTAAAGTTTAACAACATACCTAAAACAATGATTCATGCAAGAAAACATGAAAAAATCATGTCAAAACAGAATACACATTTGGGCCACCAAAACAAGAGAAAATCATGAACAAAGGAAAATATGAAAGTTGTTTCTAACGAGACCCAAAATTCATGAAAATTGGCAGGATGAAAATAGATACATAAAAATATGTGGCTGCCAAATTTCATTAACTTTGGAGTTAGTTAAGTACCCTTTTTGCTGAATTGAAGGTAAGGAAATTATGAAGAAAAAGTTTCTGGTTTTATACCTTCTCATTGATGTTGTGGGGTCAAATGAATGAGTTAAAGGCTGAAATTTTATATGTGGCAACCTAAGACCCTAAAGGCTTGAACTGGAAAGTTTCATTCCATTCGGGCCACATTAGATATGGTTTTGGCAAGTTTTTTTCTCAATTCTGGTCTGCTGTCACACCATATCAGTGGGTTTATGTTATGTAACTGTTTGAGGGAGCAAATGATCGAATTTTGAGCTGAAATTTGGTAGACACTTAGAATATTGAATTCAAAGCACATAAAAATGATAATTATTTAAGTTAATATAATTTAAATATGAATAAAAACGACTTTTTGATTTTACAAATCAAACATGTTTCTTAAATAATGAAAACTTAAAAATGAAAATAGTTTCAAAAATAGAAACAAAAAATAAAACCAAGAATCACTTCCTTAACCAAAAAGTATCCTAATTTGGTGGGTTTGATATCCACATAATTATATATTATATTATTTCTAAATTTTAAATACATAAAATAACATTGAATTATTAAAAATATCAAAAAAAATATTTTCAATTTATAATTTTATATTATTTATTTTGTATACATATAATTTTATATTCTTAAATCTAAGGGTGAGTAGATGAACCTGCGAGCTCGCAAGACTGCAAAAATCAACCTAACTCGCAGTTGCGGGCTGTGTTGGTTTGGGCTAAAAATTTTCAGCTTGCACGTGTGCGGGTTGGGTTTGTGAGCCCAACCCAACCCGCGAATCCGCATATATAATATATATATATTATTATTTTCTATATAATATGTCTCTCACCCTCTCTCACTTTACCCTCTCTCATTTTATTATTTTAGTTATGAAGCTTTATTTCTTGTGATGTAGATTAGGAAGCTTTATGTGATGTAAAATTGTGGATTATGAAGCTTTCCTATGTCAGAATTTTGATTTCAAGGAATGTATACTGTGTTTAAGTTTGCACTACATGCATCATCTTTTTTTTTTTAAAAAAAAAGAAAAGAATCAGCCCATGGGTTGGTTTGGGTTGAAATTTTAAAATTATAAAACTCAACCCAACCCAACCCACAAATTGATGTGTGGGTTGGGCTAGGAGTTTCCTCCAACCCGTCCTAACCCAGCTCGCGCTCACCCCTACTTAAATCATATAAATATATACTCTTAAAAGATTTATAATTTAAAAGTTTAAAATTGTATATAATCATATATATATGGGTAAATTACACTTAGGTACCTTGAGGTATGGATCGGTTCCACTTTAGTACTATGTTCTTTCAAAATAGACAGTTTAGTACCCTATTTTATTCGTCATTAGTACTTTGGAACATAAAACTCTTTTTTCGTTACCTTTTGATGGAAAAAAGCATGTGCATGTCACACGTGCATCAGTGCATGGTAAGAAAACATGAAATCCTCTACTTTCAAGTATATATTAAATTTTGTTTTCTGGATGAGTCGTGAAATATGAGTTTAGAATGGTGGATTTCACGTTTTTGACTATGCACATGATCATCACGTGCTTTTTTTTGTTAAGAGGTAACGAAAAAAAGTTTTGGGTACAAAAGCGCTAACGGCGAATAAAACATGGTACCAAAATGTCACTTTTGAAAGAACAAAGCATC
This sequence comes from Chamaecrista fasciculata, assembly GCA_003254925.1. Classification (NCBI taxonomy): domain Eukaryota; kingdom Viridiplantae; phylum Streptophyta; class Magnoliopsida; order Fabales; family Fabaceae; genus Chamaecrista; species Chamaecrista fasciculata. Next base: position 22,187 of record QANZ01002862.1, read on the forward strand.
AAAGTGGAATCAATCCATACCTCAGGGTACCAAAGTGTAATTTACCATATATATATATTTATAAATAGGGTAAAATACACTTTGATACCCTGTGGTTAGCATCGATTCCACTTTGGTGCCTTGAAAGACAAAACGTAACACTTGACTACCTTGAGGTTTTTGTTGTTAGCACTTCGGTACCTTGTGTTCACATTCCGTCAGGATTTGACGAAAATTGTCAAACGAGATGCATGTGACCACTTAAAATAGCCTAAGACCCCAAAGAAAGTTTCCTTTTCTGAGTTTAAGTCCTTTCCCTGGGTTTCCATCAGTTCATAATTACAATTTAACCCAAAAATTTAATTTTCTTCACCAAATCGATCCTTGATTCAAAAATGGAAGAAAACTGACAAAAAAAAAACATGGTTCAACCAGGTTTTTTATTTGTGTTTAAGTCATCTCCCTTTGGTGAAACGGATCAAAACGCAATAAACTAAAAGAATTAAGGGGGTTTGTTATAATTTCATCCTAGGGATTAAGAGTTGTTAAAAAAATTGAAAAAGTTTGTTAGAGTTATGTTAAATCAGAATCTTCCCTTTCTCATAAAATTTCTCTTAGCTAAGTCATTGATTAATTAGAGATTGGAGTCAAAATGTTTATCATTTTTATCAGATTAGTCCTTGTAGCACAAAACACAATTTTGTATATGTGAACATCGTATTTTTCCTGAATCTTTTTTTCATAAAAAAAAATAAAATTGTTAGATCATTTTTCTAAATAAATTTCTTTTTGGATCTTTACATAAATAAATAGAAATTTTGGATTAAAAGAAATATAAAACTCAATTTTACTTTCTTAAAAAAATAGAAAATACAAAAAAAAAAAAATCAGAAGCAAGCCTTCAAAGATTGTGTTTTGTCCACTATTCTTTTTCTCTGCTAACCTCCTTCCTCAACCAAAACACTAAAAGCAAGCCGTAGCTAACAACGAAGCCAGTCCACCAACTCACCCACACCTCTGCCCATCTTTCGCATACTTTCTAGGATGACATTGCATTAATTGAGTTAGTGCTTGGAATTGAAACTTGCCTCAACTTTTCATCTATAAATTAAGCGAGAAAGAAACAGGGTGGGTGTTTTTTTTATTGAGTGAGAGAGACGAAGTTGAGAGAATAAACCGGAGAGTGACTAAGAGTGTCAATAAGGTCTGAGAGCAGAAACACCAAAGTTAAGGGAAACTGAGAGGAAACATGTTTTGAGCTTTGATTTTTTATTTGTACTATAATTTCTAGGTTTGTGTTATCTATATTTATTTTTCGAATTTCATTCCCTAATAGACATGCCTTAAGTGCCTGTGTTTTCTGTGTTTTTCGTTTTCGATTTCATCTCTGTTTGAGTGCCAGAATCACGACGGAAACATGGGAGGGAGTTCCATGTTTATTGGTTCAAGGATTGAATTTATAAAGATAATATAGTTTTAAGGACTAATTTGAAATCAATCAAGGACCTTTTATTTGACATTCTAGGTTTGTAAACGTAAAGTAAAGAGATGTGATTGGCGAGTTTGATTTGGTGGAATTCAGAGAAAGGGAAGATTCCGGTGGGTGTAGGATCGATAGGGATCATTGTGTAAGAAGACAAGGTAATGAGCATTGTTTTTCCTCAAAGTTTTGATATTTTTTTTTTGAAAGATGGTAAGGGGACGTTTCTTTTGATGATGAATGTAAGAAAATATTGTAGTATGTATCATATAACTTTGACACATAGATGCATTTTGCGTTCCAAGGACTAATATGACAAAGATGACAAATATTTGAGTACAATATGCAATTAATAAAGGACTTGGTTGAGAACAATTCTATGAGATGGGGAAGATTCAAATTTAATAGAATTCTAGGACTAAAAATGAGTATTTAACCTTAAAATAGAAACTGACGATCAAGATGCAAGATAAACTAACGACTAAGTCTATACTATGAAAATCGATGGGTACATAAAATGCAATCAAAACACAAGGTACCAAAAGTTCTAAGTGCTAACAACAAAAACCTCGAGGTAGTCAAGTGTCATGTTTTGTTTTTCAGGGCACCAAAGTGAAACTGGTCCTAACCACATGATATCAAAGCATATTTTACCCTTATAAATATAAATATAGTAATATTAATATTTAATTTTTTTTCTTAGAAATTCATAACAAGGCCTAGACTAAATAGAGCAGATTATAGTAGGTAAAAGCGAGGTTCCGCCAAAAAGAGATAATTGTTAAGGCTGCAGATGTTCTTGATGTCTTCAAGAATGAGCTCATTTTTTAATCCAATCTTCTTGGAGCTTCAACCCTAAATGACTCCCTTTTGAAGATGAAGTAAGGCACAGTTGACGCAGGCATTTTGCAACTGAACTAAGTAGCTTCAAATTCATTTGAGAGCACTTGCTGTGAGAGATTTATTTGAATGGTCCTGATAGTAAAAATACAAATGAGCAAAGCCTGAACGAATCTGGAAAGCATCAACGTAGTTCTTCTTATGATTCTTGTCTTTGGTCCATGCAAGGTATAAGTTGAGGCAGTTGGTATCCAAGTTACAGGTTATCATGTTGTGCAGAACTCTAGGATGGTGAACCACCACATTATTCCTTTGAATGTCGAGTTTGCGGTTTGAAGTCATCATGAAGTCCCATTTTCATCAAAATGTCATTTGTGGAGAAAGTTTTGTTCTGAAATCTCACTTCATTTCTACAAGTGTAAATGGCTCAGGCAAACACAAGGATACTTATGAAAAGGTCATCAGTGGCATGCCCACTACCAATGCTTTTGAACATACTGATAAGCCAACTCTTGAACCCAGTCACCAAGATGCTATTACTCCTAAGACCTAGGGAAGACGCAAGCGAAGTTTGACGGATTAAATCACAGCCCAAGAAGAGGTAATCCTCATTTTCCAAAGTATCACAACCAAATGCACACTTGTCATCAATATTAAACTTCTTATTGAAGAGATTAACATCTAAAGGAAGAGCGTCATTCATACACTTCCACCTGAAAAGAAAGATTTTGGGAATGCAGGGGAGTCTCCAATACTACCCCCAATCAATAACCACATCAAAATGACATTTTGTGGTTATCTTATACTCTTTCCTGACACTATAGTTACCATCATTTAATTTAGTCCAAACAATTCTGTCATTGATTCCGGTTAATGAAATTGGCATACTCATAATGGTTGAGGCATTAGGTTCGTTGTAGCATCAAATAATTGTGTCCTTATTCCAATTCCCCCTACCATCAGTAAGATGGTAAACAATTTTCAGATTCTCCTCAATTCGATATGAGGGAATCCAACAAGTGCTATTCAGACTGATCTTGACACCTTTCTCGACTCTCCAATGATAATCTTTGAGTATTGATTTAATTCTTGAGCAAATTGGTCTAGCAATATTTTGCGTAGTAAAGTTGAGAAAGAAGGCATTCCCTCTGGGAGATGATCCACCATGCTTTTCTTCCAATAAGGGCATTATCGAAATCAAACATTCTTTTGATTGGAGACCACCATACTCTTCTGGTCTACAAATTGATTCCCAACCCCTCATATGGAGAGAGATTTTACCTTCATGAGTACACCAAAAGAAATTACTGAGGACCATATCACATTTATAGGCTTCATGAGCATTGAGTTTGAAGTATGAGAGATGGTGAATAGGAAAAGAAGAAAGAACAGACTTGATTAGTACAACTCTCGCATCTTGGGAGAGAATGTGAGATTTCCATCCCTACAGGCGCTCTTGGAGTTTCTCCATGATGATATAAAAAATTCTCCTGCTTCGGGGTTTATTGTCAATACAGCTTCCCAATTATTTTGTAAAGTGGTCTACTTTCTTAAAATAGCAAGCATTGACCATTTTTTCTCCTGTCTTTTTGAAGTGTTTGTGCTAAAAGAAATTTAGACTTCAAAGGATTGATGATTAACCCAGAAAAGTTCCCAAACATGTTAAGGATTTCCATGAATTTATTAATGGAGGTATGATCAACCTTGAAAAAAAGAAGAATATCAGTTGCGTAGATAAGGTGATTTATGGCCGGTGCTTTTCTAGAAATCTTGATACCCTTAAGAGAACCTTTGTTCTGATTCTTAATCAAAATTCCTAAGAGAATATTTATGCACATAATGAAAAGGTGTGGTGAGATGGGATCCCCTTTCCTAAGACCAACTTTTGAGTAGAAGCGAGGCGAGAGTTCACCATTGATTTGAACTTGGAAGGAGACCGTAGAGACACATTGCATAATGAGTTGGATCTAAAGATCAGGGAAATTCATTTCCTTTAACAAATCTTTTAAAAAGTCCTAAGAAATTTTATCATAAGACTTCTGAAGATCAATTTTGACACTTACCCAATGAGTTTTCCCTTTTTTCTGTCTTCTAATGTACCAAAGGACTTCATGGGCAATTAAGATGTTATTCGTAACGGATCTTCCTTTGGCAAAGACATTTTGGTACAGAGTGATGAGATCTTGAATAATAAGCTGGAGTCTGTTAATAAGCACATTTTAGATGACTTTGTAAGCCACGTTACATAGGCTAATTGGCCTAAAATCTTTGCAACTATGTTTTTCTCCTTTGAGGATTAGGACAATAGTTGATTGGTTTAGATCCCTCAGCATGTGGCCATAGTTGAGAAAGTAGGCAAACCTCGCCCACTGCATGCCAAAAGTGTTGATAGAAAATAGCAAGAGGGCCATAAAGACTAGGAGCCTTGTAACCATCCATTTGGAACAAGGCAGTCTCAATTTCCATTCTTGTGAAAGGTTTATTAAGAATGCTTAGGTGTTCCGAATTTAACCTCGGAATCCCTGAATCAATGATAACTTTTTGGTTTGCTTGATGATTTTGAGTTACCTTATTAGAGAAGAGCTCTTCAAAGTAATTTTTAGCAATTTAGAGAAGGTTATGGTTCCCCCGAGTCCAGGTCTCATTAGTGATGGAGATTGTGCCCTAGGGCCAATCATTTTACAAATATGTTTTGAACATATTGATTAATTTATAGAGATAAATTAATGGTTATCATATTATTAGCATGTTTACTATGATAACAGTCCGTGATTAATTATGGGATAATTAATCTAAACTGTCCCTGGTCGCTCATTCAAGTGGGAACTTGAAATGAACCAAGACCAGCATGACCTCGGTGCATAGAGATGCATGCACTAGATGCTAGAACGAGTGTCGTGGTGCAATTGTGTAAAGGGTTACAAGTTGCTGGACCGACCCGGTGAGTCCTGCATGGGTTTGGTCATTAGCTAGTCTCTCCTATACACCTGTCGCGATGCCCTTAGACCTGAGGTCTTCATCAATCCGGCGTTGTAGTTGTCAGACTTTGGCCTAGTCTAACGTTGCCCGTAGCAGGGTAGCCATAAGGGCTAGGTACGGATTTGGTTGATTGGCGTGCTGAGGAATGTGGTTGACCAAAATGGAATTTTGTCCCTCATTAAAGATGAGAGATATTTTACTGGGCCCCTCGATGAGTCTGTCCAAGGAATGTGTGGCCACACTAGTAAATGGGACTTACTCAAGGAATCGAGAAAGTTGAGGTTTGGATTATGGATGACCTTCCCGTGCCTAATCCATGACCAAAATATCGTAGGGCAATAGGGATCAAGACAAGGTGGTACTAAGGTTAAGTCGTTTCGGCGATAAACGATAACTCACGTGTTTTGGGTAGTCGTGATGGCTTGCTAGAGTCCGCTCTCGACTTGTAAGTCATAGAGATGACTTGCTGCCAACTTCACGTGGGGCTTGCTGGGTCACACACGAGCAGGATCAAGATGCCACATCGGGACACGAATTAGGGTTAATTCGTGGGTCACATAGGTGACACCGTTTAAGACATAATCGACTGTCTTATGACATGAAATATTGTCTTAAATAAATATCTACATATATGATATTTAAATTTGTGGAACAAGTTTAAATATATATATGTTAATTGTTAAATAGATAATGTGATTAGTCTATTTACAATTATATTCCTATTTATAATATTAGGAATGATAAATTGGATAAGGTTCCTAAAAGTTAGGAAATTATTGATTTATTAAATTCACTAATATTAGGATAATAGGGACTGAGGTTGGCGCCTCATTTAAGCATATTTTAATTAATGAAAATGTTTTGTTAATTAAAATCATGGCTTGAAATTTGAAATTCAAATAGATTTGATCTAGATTTCAAATGACTGAATTAAATATATTAAAGTAATATTTTAATTCAAGAATTATAGGGCAAGTCGAATTCTAGGTCTATTTGGGTTTAAAATATTAATGTAATATTTTAATTCAATAAACTAGAATTCAAGATTTGAAAAAGATTGAGTTATAGATATTAGGGTAATATCTTAATTCAATATTGTTGGAAAATAACAAATTAGTTATAACTTCCTAAAAGTTAGGATTGTTATTTTGATTTATTAAATTCCAACAAAATAGGGGAGGACTTGGCGCATGGGGTGAGTATCTTTTGGGAAGATTTGATCTTCCAATTTGATTCTCCAAGATTGCATTTGAATTCAAATTGAAATATTAAGGTAATATTTTAATTAGGAATTCAAGTCCTAAAATTGTGATATTATTGTAATCTCATAATTTTATAATTTGATAATCCTATAATTTAGGGATTCCCTAATTATAATTATCAAACTCCCCAAACCCTATATATACAATAGCATAAGTCGACTTTCACAAGCCTTGCACACTAAGGGAAAATTCGACTTTTGCCTAGCTAATTCACAAAGAGCAAAATTCGATTTTGGCTTTTGGTGAAGAGAGAGAAAGCACAACCCTGATTTCTTAAAGAGAGAAACTGGCGCATAAACCTAAAAGAGTTTTAGGATTTGTGTGTCAAGGTTGTGTGAGATCAAGGATCTGATTCTTGATCATAGGCGCTACCCTGTTCTTGGGAATTCAAGAACTGTTCTTGAATTGAAGAACACCGTAGATAGAGGTCCCTGGTTCACTTGGAGAAGTGAAGGAGGCTAGCACCTAGGCATCTCCAAAACTGTTCGTGTGGATCACCGGCGGAGGGAGCACACTTGGAGTGGACTCCTCAGCATCGTAGACACAAAAGTCGCCGATTGACTTGGGTTAATCTCTATTCCTTTTACTGACACAGAACCATCTAGCGGATCCTTGGGAAAGAAATCACTGTGCGCCTGTTTTTATTTGTTTACGCGTTTAAAATTTTATTTTATACCTGCTTCCGCTGCCTGGCGTGCCCGGTGATTTCCCAACATATGTTTAGAGTGCGGAATTTTAACATGCTATCTTTATTACGCTACAACCACGTATACGATACGAGCGTGAGATTTTGCATAGGATTCAAGATCCGGGCACATGTTTATATGTATGCGATACATAGGGAAATAAACATGTGGCATGACTCGTTTAATTTTAAAAGGGAGTTTTAAAATTAGACTATAAAATGAAACATTTTAAAAATCAAACCCTTTTAGAAAATCTTAATTTTTAATGCCATCAATAAAACACCCTGTCAAAATCTTGTTCATCGTAGAGCGGTGATCGCCCTCCGCGACACGTATCTACCTTGACCTTGAGGACACACGGGTGAATGGGAGATTCAACGCGACGCCTCGTTGAAGTCTTGGTTTGCTAGATGCGGTGATCGCCCTCCGCGACACGTCTTTAGTGGGCCTTGATAATATGGGGGTTAGGCTTCAGCCTCGTTGTTTTGAGCCTAGCCATTCACAAGTTTTATTGTATGACTTAATGAGGTTATCAAAACGGTTTTGGACCTCAAGGCATTAGATGGGATAAACATGCTATAAAAGGTATCATATGATGATACAGTCCCATAAAGATCTAAGAGTCACATAGGATGTGATTGGTAAAGAGTTACCTACCTAAATAGCCAAAGGGTGCATGATCGCCCTCCGCGACGGTAAACTTTGGTGAAATATGGGTCTTAGCCACTAATAATAAATTTTACTAGGTTTTATAAAAAGGTGGATATATACTGCTAATCAAAATTCATATATTTAATTGTAGAATCAAATGGCAATTGATAGTTCAACATTTTCACTGCGACCTATCCTTGAGAAGGATAAACTGTCTAGAACAAATTTCCTCGAATGGTTTCGTAATTGGAGAATTGTTCTCACCCATGAGAGGAGACTTTATGTTCTGGATAAACCTATCCCTAAAGAGCCTGCCAAGGGTGCTCCAGGAGCAGAGTGGAGGGCTTATGAGAAGCACTTCGACGACTCGCTGGAGGTCTCTTGTCTGATGGTGGACACAATGATTCCTGAGCTGCATGAGGGCTTGGAAACATTGATGTCATACGAGATGATAACACGTCTCAAGGAAATGTTCCGTTACCAGATCAGATAGGATAGATATGAGACCACTAAGGCTCTTATGTCTTGCAATATGGCTGAAGGTGCATCTGTTGGTTATCATGTCATCAAAATGAGAGGGTACATAGATCATCTTGATAGGCTGGGATTCCCTGTTCCTCCAGAGTTTGCGACAGGTTTGATCCTGTGCTCACTACCCAAAAGCTATGACTCGTTTGTCAAAAGCTTTTACAGAAGAGGAACAGAGAAATTAGTTTCTGAGCTGCATGGAATGCTCAAGTCCGTTGAGGCATCCATGATTCAGAAAAGGGAAAGGAAAAAGGGCGAAAGAAAGAGAAAGGGAACCGACCTGGATGGTGAGACCAAGCCAGAGGACGACCCTCATCAAGAACCTGCCAAGGAGGCAAAGCCCTCAGAGGAAGTATTCTGCTCTTTCTGTAAAGTGTCAGGACACGCGATGAGAAAGTGCAAATACTACTGGGAAGATCAAAAGAAGAAGAAGTGCGTAGAGCCCTCTACTTCAGGTATCTTTGTTATAAGAGTTCTTTTTCTACTTAAACCACTTGAGTATTGGATACAGCATGTGGTTCTCACATTTGATGTGCAGGGTCTTCGCAGACAGTAGAAAGATGAACAGAAGCGAGATGGACCTACGGATGGACAATGGAGCAAAGGTTGCTGCCGTTGCTGTGGGAACATTCGAGCTTGATTTGCCCCTTTGGGCTAAGTTTATTGTTATGTGCATTCTTTAAAGTTCAAACATTGTTTCTCCTCCTTATATAGATAAGGAAGATTTTATATGTGTAAACATTAAAGAATGATGTTCTATTTTATAAAGATAATGTTTGTTTGCTTATATGATTTGCAAAGATAATCATTATGTCTTAAACTAGAATGATAACAATATTTATAACATTGATACAAAAAGGGAATCATATTAGCGAATCTAATCCTACGCACTTTTGGCAATTGTCGTTTAGGCCATATAAACGAGAAACGCCTTGAGAAGTTTCATAGAGATGAACTTCTGAAGCTCAATTGATTTTGAATCATATGATGCTTGCGAACCTTGTTTAAATGGAAAGATGACAAAGGCGTCCTTTTACTGACCTTAGTAAAAGATGTCTGACTTAATGGAATCATACATAGGTGATGTATGAGGACCCATGAAGTATCCAAGCTGAAGGTGGTCACTCTTGCTAACTACTTTAATAGGCTAGGACTACGGCTACCTAATAAAGCATAAGTCAGAGACTTTTGAAATAGAGATTTCAAAGTGAAGTAGAGAACTAACTTGACAAGGAAATCGAAGTCCTTCGATTCGATCGAGAGGACGAGCATTTGAGTCAAGAAATTGTTGATCATCTTAGAAGCTGTGAGATGGTCTCACAACTTTCTTTTTCTGAAACCCCATGGTGGATGGCGTTTCAAGAAGAGGTATCAAACCCTATTAGATAAGGTTCGATCTATGATGAGTCAAATTGGTCTTCTGCTATCCTTAAAAGAGTGTGCTCTAGAAGCTGCTGACTTCACACTTAACCATTTCGTCTAGGAGACGCCATATGAGATATGGTATGGGAAGAGTCCCATAAGTGTTTCGTCTCAAAGTTGAGGACGTTAAGTTTATGATAAGCCATGGGCAGATGATAAACTGTCTTGAAAACCCTCAAGTGCGTGCTTGTGGGATACCCTAAGGAAACGAAAGGGGTATCAAATCTACTACCCACCTGATTACAAAGGGTTTGTAGTCAGAGGTGAATACCTTTTAAAAGGGGATTCTTGTTTCCAAAGGAAACAGTGGGAGTAAGATGAATCTTGAAGGAGTTTAAGATCCACAAGACGCTTAAGAGGCGCAGACGAAAACTAGAGAAGAACCACAAGCCGTTGTGGAAGCTCCTCTAAAACACAAGGACAACGAAGTTTTGATAGAACACGTTCTCAATCTCAAAGATGTGGATCTTTGGTCATTTAGAACAAGGATGTGTGTTGCTCTTGGAGCGTGGTGAGCCCGCCAACTATCGAGAAGCTTTTATCATTGTTTTGATGAAGGTGTCAAAAGAGTTTGCTTCTTGCAAAACCTTGATGACTCATGTGTTTACAAAAAGGTTAGTGGGAGCATGATTGTATTCTTGGTGCCATATGTCGTTGACATATTGCTAGTTGAAAGTGACATTACTATCTTAAAAGATTGTGAATCTTAGATGGGTAAATCACTCTCGATGAAGGAATTAAAGGAAGCTGCCTATACTCTAGGCATAAAGGATCTATGGAGATAGATCTTGGAGGCTTCTTGAATTGAGTCAAAGTACATTCTTGGATAAGATACTGAAGGAGTTCAGTGTGCGAGATTTCAAGAAGGGATTCATGCCGATGAATCAAGGTTTGGTCCTTTGTGATAATCAGTGCCTCCTGAGACGCTTGATAAGCAAAGACGCATGAATGGCATCCTCTAAACGCTTCGGCAATAGGATCCATCATGATGTACTAGACCCAATATGTCGTTTGCCCTAAAGTATGACGAGCTGTGACCTTGTTGAGGATCACTGGGAAGCTGTCACAAAGATCCTTATGTACTTGAGAAGCACTAAGGATAAATTCTTGGTTTATGGTAGAACTTATGTGTAAGTAGTTACACAGGTGCCCAATATTTAAGCCAACCAAGACTGATCGCAGTACTGAAATATGTATTCCCTGAACGTAGCAATCGTGAGTTGGAATGGTTCCAAGCGGAGCGCGATTACTGATTCTACAAAGAATGGGTTAGTCGCATGGAGACGCAGACTGTAAAACTAGTGTCTGAAGTACGCTCGGTGGTGACCCTGTAGAGACAAGAAAACACCAAACGGGAAGTGTTCCCCACTGATGTTCCGACAGTGATATGCACTCAGACAGGACCTAGAGATGGTGATATCAAGATATGAAAAGTAGCAGTCGAGGATATTTTGCCAATCCTCTAAAAGAAATCCCAGCACAGGTCTTACATAAGCATTATGTAATGTCAAATGGGGATTAGACACATTAATGGATGTTCCTAGTGTAGGAACAGTTTGATTAATGATTGTACCTAGTGCAAGTGGGAGTTTCATGGAGATTGTGCCCTAGGGCCAATCATTTTACAAATATGTTTTGAACATATTGATTAATTTATAGAGATAAATTAATGGTTATCATATTATTAGCATGTTTACTATGATAAAAGTCCGTGATTAATTATGGGATAATTAATCTAAACTGTCCCTGGTCGCTCATTCAAGTGGGAACTTGAAATGAACCAAGACTAGCATGACCTTGGTGCATAGAGATGCATGCACTAGATGCTAGAACGAGTGTCATGGTGCAATTGTGTAAAGGGTTACAAATTGCTGGACCGACCCGGAGAGTCCTGCATGGGTTTTAGTTATTAGCTAGTCTCTCCTGTACACCTGTCACGATGCCCTTAGACCTGAGGTCTTCATCATTCCGGCGTTGTAGTTGTCAAACTTTGGCCTAGTCTAACGTTACCCGTAGCAGGGTAGCCATAAGGGCTAGGTACGGGTTTGGTTGATTGCCGTGCTGAGGAATGTGGTTGACCAAGATGGGATTTTGTCCCTCATAAAAGACGGGAGATATTTAACTGGGCCCCTCGATGAGTCTGTCCAAGGAATGTGTGGCCACACTAGTAAATGGGACTTACTCAAGGAATCGAGAAAGTTGAGGTTTGGATTATGGATGACTTTCCCGTGTCTAATCCATGACCAAAATATCGTAGGGCAATAGGGATCAAGGCAAGGTGGTACTAAGGTTAAGTCGTTTCGGCGATAAACGATAACTCACGTGTTTTGGGTAGTCGTGATGGCTTGCTAGAGTCCGCTCTCGACTTGTGAGTCATAGAGATGACTTGCTGCCAACTTCACGTGGGGCCTGCTGGGTCACACACGAGCAGGATCAAGATGCCACACTGGGACACGAATTAGGGTTAATTCGTGGGTCACATTAGTGACACCGTTTAAGACATAATTGACTGTCTTGGGACATGAAATATTGTCTTAAATAAATATCTACAGATATGATATTTAAATTTGTGGGACAAGTTTAAATATATATATTAATTGTTAAATAGATAATGTGATTAGTCTATTTACAATTATATTCCTGTTTATAATATTAGGAATAATAGATTGGATAAGGTTCCTAAATGTTAGGAAATTATTGATTTATTAAATTCACTAATATTAGGATAATAGGGTTGAGGTTGGCGCCTCATATAGACCTATTTTAATTAATGAAAATGTTTTGTTAATTAAAATCATGACTTGAATTCAAAGATTTGATCTAGATTTCAAGGAGATTGAATTAAAGATATTAGAGTAATATTTTAATTCAATATTTATAGGGTAATTCGAATTCTAGGCTCAAAATTGAATTAAAGATATTAAGGTAATATTTTAATTCAATAATGAAATAGAATTCAAGATTCAAAAAGATTGAATTAAAGATATTAGGGTAATATCTTAATTCAATATTGTTGGAAATAACAAGTTAGTTATAACTTCCTAAAAGTTAGGATTGTTATTTTGATTTATTAAATTCCAACAAAATTTGAATGGGGATGGCGCATGACTTGGGTATCTTTTGGAAGATTTGATCTTCCAATTTGATTCTCCAAGATTGCATTTGAATTCAAATTGAAATATTAAGGTAATATTTTAATTAGGAATTCAAGTCCTAAAATTGTGATATTATTGTAATCTCATAATTTTATAATTTGATAATCCTATAATTTAGGGATTCCCTAATTATAATTATTAGAAACCCCAAACCCTATAAAAGAGGAGGCATAAGTCGAAATTCATAAGAGTCTCTTGCACACTAGGGAATTCGACTTTGGCCTAGCTAATCACAAGAGCAATATTCGATTTTGAGTCTTGGTGTGGAGAGAGAAAACGCAACCTTGGTTTTTCCTAGACAGAGAAAGTGGCGCACAAACCAAAAGAAGTTTAGGGTTTTGTGTGACAAGGTTGTGTGAGATCAAGAATTGGATTCTTGATCATAGGCGCCATCTTGTTCTTGAGAATTCAAGAATAGTTCTTGAATTGAAGAACACCGTAGATAAAGGTCCCTGGTTCACTTGGAGAAATGAAGGAGGCTAGCACCTAGGCATCTCCAAAACTGTTTGTGTGGATCACCGGCGGAGGGAGCACACTTGGAGTGGATTCCTCAGCATCGTAGACACAAAAGTCGCCGATTGATTTGGGTAAATCTCTAATCCTTTTACTGATACAGATCCATATAGCGGATCCTTGGGAAAGAAATCACTGTGCGCCTGTTTTATTTGTTATGCGTTTTATTTTTGAATTTTATATCTGCTTCCGCTGCATGGCGCGCCCCGTGGTTTTCCAACAATTAGTTCTACATATAGACATAATATTGGATTTATTTCTCCTATGCTTGACCACTATATGAAAATAGCAAGTGTTACGATCTCCATTGACAAGCCACATTTGTTTAATTGTTTGAGCCTAGTAAATTTGCTCACAATTGAATAAAATTCCAGTTACTTTCGGATTATGAGCTCTTCCCTTCTTATATCTTGGTTGTTACAAAAATAAAAGTCTTTTTGAACTTCAAGGAGTTTCTTTTCACACTCAACTATTTGAGACTTAATATTACCCACATGGTCCTTGTGCCAAGACGAGAGAGCTTTAGTTGTAACTTTAATCTTATTGATTAAATGAAAAGTTTTTGACCCTTGGTGGGAAGTAATAGAGGACCAAGTTGTTGGGAAATCACAGAGGGAGCGCAGCGGAAGAAATTAAAAATTTTGGACTAAAACGTAATTAAAACTAAAAGCCAACTCTGTGATTCCTCCCAGGATCCACTAACTATGTTTATACCAGATTAAAGAGGATGTTTACCTAGTTTTGATCGGTGACTTATCGTATTCGCGAATTTGAGAAGTCCACAGAGTGTCCTTCCTCTACCAGTAATCCACACGAGCAGTTTGGCAGATGCCTAGGTGCTAGCCTCCTTCACTTCTTCCCAAGTGAATACGGGAACTCTATCTATGATTCTTGAATAATCAAGAACTGTTCTTGATTATCAAGATTGATTGGGAA
>QANZ01002862.1:44539-92137 GCA_003254925.1 Chamaecrista fasciculata
GATTGGCCCTAGGGCACAATCTCCAACAGACTCCCACTTACACTAGGGTACAATCATTAATCTAGCTCTTCCTACTCTAGGTTCACTGATCAATGTGTCTAATCCCCATCGACGATTCATGGCGTTCATGTATGACCCTTGCAAGAGGTTTAGTCAGAGGATCAGCAACGTTGTTCTCGCCTGCTACTTTGCATATCTTCACATCACCTCTGTCAATCATCTCTCATCTAGAGTTGAATAACTTGCACTCATACCATTCGCAAAGATTTTTGAAATATCATCAACATTTGGCATTGGTGAGGGTTGGAATCAATTTGTCATGGATGGGAGGTTGGGGGTTTCAAAGTGATTTGGGGATTCCCATTGATAATTGGAGCTCCATAATTATACCCTTCATCCCTTTGGAAACTTTGTTGACAATTCCATCCAAAATTGGTGTTGGAAGAATGATTACCCACTTGATGATGCCCCAACAATTGTGGATTTGAAATTGGGAGAGCTCCATTAAGATGGAAACAATCACTAGCCGAGTGGAAACGTCACTTGCAAAATGAGCAAGGAAGAGCAAACATATCAAGTGATTGTAGTCTAGGTGGGCACGGTGGAGCTTCTCTACATTGCATCGGATAACCATTGTCCCTGTAGGAGGAAGAAGAATAAGGTTGACCATGAGAAGAATCATAAGACCCATAATAAGAATTATAAGAATTATAAGGGTCATAAGGAAAATGATGTCTTCTATCCATTCAAACTCAAGCAATAAAGCTTAGAAAACATCCTCTTAGGAAAAGGTTGTTGAACTCTATTATTATTTTGAACTTCATCTAAGCTCCATCCATATTAACACCGTCCATGTTTAAGTCTAGTTCCGGTTCACAACCTAATTCAAATGGCCTATTGTTAGCTTCACTTAAATTCCTTAGTCTTCTCTCTTTTCTTAACTTCCTACAAGTTCTTCCAATCTTAGGATTCAAAAGATTTAGAGTTCCTTAAACTTCCTAAGCATGCACAACTAGTTCAACACCAAAACAACAAGAAAAATAAGAGCAAATGATGTCCTAGTATGTGTCAAATGTGAATGTATGATGCACAGAGAAAAGAGCAAGAGAGTTGAAAAGAGAAGAAGATTCTCAAAAATAGGGAAACAGGCTGCGGGGCAGGCCACGGGGTAAGTCACGGCGTGACCGGCAACTTGAAAAACAGAGAGGGACGAAATAATTTCTGGTACAGGCCACGGATCATGCCACAGAGTGTCCCACGACTTGAATGGTGGCTTGAAATCCTCCACACCAAAAATTAGTGAAAATAGACCAAAATATGAGTTTCCAAGCAAATCTTTGAACCAAAACCAATAGCCAGATGGCTCTAAAATCAAAATTTTCAGCACAATTCAATCTCAAACGAATTAAAATAACTAAAGACTCACTACACACTAAAGAAACAAAAATTATACAAATAAAACAAAACTAAAAATTGAGTCCCTAAGACAAGGAAAAAGGAAGAACCCAATTCGTAAGAACTTGGCACTATAAACCGTTAAACTTTGGGAAAAGTTCCCCGGCAACGGCGCCAATTTGACCGGACCCGTCACTAGGTGGTCAAAAATACCGGATATAATGCACTATAGTGGTGCAATTCGAGTCAATCTCTCGAGGAACTTTTGTGCAAAGTTTAAATGCAAACGATACCAAGTTATCACTAATCGAATGAAAGCAAAAGAACTTTGTTCTTTGAGTGATTATCTATGACCTAAAACAATAATTAAATAAAACAATACATGTTTTTGTGTTTTTTATCTAAAGGACTAAATTGAAAGAAATAATAATAAACGAAAAGGTTAATCAAATAGAGAAAACACCCGATAGGGCAATTGGATTAAGCAATCATCACTACTAAAGATAAATTGAGTATTCCCACACAAATCATCCTAAGATAGTCACTAATAACTCAATGACCTAGATTAACAACCCTATCATGCAAACACCTTAAACAAGATAGATCCACAATAAGAATTGAAAACCTCATTAAATTGATGATAAAAGAAGATCAAGAAACATAATCTTTATAACAATAACAATTGTCAAAGCTATATATCTATAATTATAACCAAACTAGTATAAACTCAAGGGTTACAATCAAGATATAATTAGAAGAATTAAAACCAAGTTCTTAATCAACAAACAAGAATTAGATTCACAACTAGTTCTTAGGTTCAACTAGAAAATAAGAACAAGAAGAGAAAACCCTAATTCTAGTGTGAGAAAAACTCCCTATGTGAAACCCTAGCTCATGCTTGCTCCAATGCTCCTACGGGTATGAAGATTTAGCTACTCATGATGCAGATATGGACCAAACCAAGCCCAAATCCGAGCTCAACAGCCATGGCACCAACAAAGCTCCAAGAAGATGAAAGATAGCCAAGAAGGTGATCAAGAATGTGTATTCTCTCCCAAGAAGTGTGTATCCCCCAAAATTGACCTAAAGATCCTTTTAATACTTCAATTTTCGGCCAAATCCAGGTCGGGCAAGGTCAGAATCATCAAAATTGGGCTTGGGCTTCAATAATTAAAATAGACGCGGATCATGCCGCTGCCTTCTCCACGGCCTACTCCACGGCATAATTTGGAAAATGTTGAAACTGTGCGATTAGGTCCCTGACTTGTCTCCAATGATCCTCGGGTCTTCCTTTGAGTATTCCAATGCTTTGGACTCCCTTTTAAACCTATCAAGACATCGAGAAACTATGCGAATTCTCAGGGTAAAATGGTCAAACAAATAATAAAGATTAAACCCGAGAAAAACCACACAATTAATCACAAAATAGTCCAAATAATCATCAAACCTCAAGGCATCATATTTTATCATAAAAGGACATAAAGGCAAGCAAATGAATCCCAAATGAATATAAAATGCCTTAAAATGTCACTAAAATGTATGATAAAATATGGTCAGATCAGTTAGCCTAAGATCCCTTATAGCCAAAAATCATTTAAGATTATCATATACATGTTCAGGGCTAAACCAGTCATCATCATTAGTCCTATACAAAGTTTTCACCATAGAAAGTTGCTAAAAACCAAAAACTGATATGACCAACAAATGAGAAACATTAATTATGTGTTAAAACATAATTATCACACAAGGTTTCCCTCACAAAATCAACTTATGCAACTTTAGAAAATGTGAAAACACATGCATATAAAAATTTTGAAGAATAAAGAGGCATCAACACAAAATGCATCTATTGTCTCCATATCGATAGGATACAACAGATTCTGGAAACATTATACACAAGTCTCAATGCTGACAATATACAAATGAGCATGTACCACAAAATTACATATTAATTATGTTCTACCGATAGGGTAAATTCACAATTAATATACAAATTGAGTCTGAGATTTAACAATCTTCTCTCTCACAAACAGGGATTGAAAATCAAATCTTTGTAGGGACACTAACTCTGTATTTTGAGAGAAGCGTATGACCAATCAGGTATCGCAATAGAAGGTCAGAGGAAGAGACGAAGTGTTAACCAGATGCATGTCAAATATCTAATTCCTCAACTATCTAAAAAAATGACTTCACAAGAGCGATACATATTTGAAGTGGTTGTAGGTGTCTATCTGACCCTCTAAACTAAAACAACCCTTCCACATATACTAAACGTGCAGCTTGAGGTAGACAACACAATCTACTAAGCTTACTTAATCTGTATCCGAGTAACAAAACCATTCTAATCAGATCAGATATCAAAAGGATAACAGATGATTTATTATACTTTGCAAGTACCAAATGACATTTCCTCAGCTTTCCAATGATCCCCAACAAAATTGCTCAAGTATTTTCCAAGTACACTTATATGAATTGCTATAACTTAACTAGTGTACACTTGAGCAAAACACAAATTGCTATCAGCGGAAGTCTAAGGGGTTCACATAAGATTGTCTGACCAAATAACAAATTGGAAAGCTTAACCCAAAATATAGGTTCCTTGAGATAAACTAAAATACTATAAGACTTAACAAGGTGAAATTAATGGGCAATTCTAAAGGAAAATTTCAACCAAGTCATTCCCACAAAGTAATTATTAAAACAAATTTTCTATCTCAATCGGGAGACTTATACAAAATATTTTGTCCAAACCAAAATATCTCTAGTGTCCATTAATCTAAAATAAAGTAGAGACATTAAGACAAAATTAACAAAATCAATTGCTTAATACGTAATATAAAGTAATAGTTAATTAATTAATGCTAATCCATACAAATAATAAAATCTCTCCCACTTGGATAGCATTAATTAATTATCAAACGTGTCCAAAAGATACTGAATTAAACAATTAATTATTTCAAAACAAATTGCATTAATAGTGTCATACCCATATGGTATATCCACCATCAATACAATTTCAATTTACAAACAAAACAACCTTGTAAGTGGACCCACGATAGGCAAGTGCTCAATTACAAGTTGCTAAAATTAACAAAATTATTTTCCAAAACCAAAGGTTTCAACAAAAGGGGCTCAAAAATAATTTTGGACACAAAATCACATTTTATGTGCATAATATCGGGTCAAAAAAATATATCACATGCCAAATACTAATATTAGGGAGAGTACAATAAAAAATATGCTTAACAATAACTCACAAAATATGCACAAAAATTTTTAATTTAAAATTCTGAAAATACAGGCTCCAAACTCAGAATTAAATTTTATGGAAATTAGATAAAATAATATTTTGATCCTAAAAAAAATTTTGAAAACAAATTTTCAAAATAGGGATACAAAATTTTAAGGCTCGTTTCCAGAAAAGGGATCAAGATAATCTCTGAATGTATGGGCTAAAACTTGCAATTAATTAAAATTAATTTGCAATTCAACACAATTTTAAAACTTTAAATAAAATTAAAGATCAAATGGCCAAGCCTACTTAATGCACACCCTTGTCCCAGTTTCGAAATCCAAACGCACCAAAAGTGGTGTTTCACAATTTTTTTTTTAATTACTGGACCAAAACGCAAAAGACTAAAACAAGATAGGACCAAAAATGCAAAATGAGCGAAGAGGTCGTCTTCAACCTCTGTCGGGTTGAGCGACCCGACTGTCCAAAAAAGGGACTCGGCGGTCCGGCGTCGTTTACGGCAATAGAAACACCGATCAACATCGTTTCAGTGAGAGAAATAGATATGTGAAAACGGATTTGCAAAACGAGTCCGGAAAGAGTTTCGATCGAAGAAAATCAAGAACGCCGTAACTGAGCCATGATTTTTCGATCTCCATGAGAACAACATGATTTGACGAAATTTCTTGAAGAGAGATACTAGATAATTGTCGAAAACGAGAACGAATGCATCAATTTTAGAAAACAAACTCAAATTCAACCAAATCAGAGAGCAGAAACAACGATGAACATATTTGCTTCATGTTTTTGAGTTTCATTCAAATCCAGCAATTATTGCATTCAAAATAATCATAGCAACACGGTGAACAAATATGCTCGCTGTTCCAAATTTCAATCACATATAAGAGCAATCATTGTATTCTAAACCACAAAACGAAGATGTACTCAATAGCAGATGAATAATTTCAGAAAATCACTTTTGAAGAAATACTCAATAAGCAAATTACCGAGAAACAATAGATAAACCAAAATTTTCAACTCAATATCAAGATTTGTCAATATGTACATATTTGGATTAGCAAATTACACTTCCAAACATTCAATCAAGAATGCAGATCAAATTGGCACACAATCAAATTCATGATTACATATTCACATAGGAATTCATGTACGGACAAAAAATTAAATGTTGAGGCTTCTTAATTTTCAGAGAAGAAACTATCGAGATCATATTAGAAATTAACAATAAATCAAGAAAATTAATGAAGAATTAAAATCAGATAAGATAACATCTCAAAATAAACTAAAGTAACCCGACTGGAACTCGGCTCTGATAGCAATTGACGGAAAAATTAAATCTAAAATTATGGGAGATGAAATCACTAACCTGAAATAGTCGAAAGAAAATAGACATGGTAAAAATCTTACAACTCACATTCCCGGAAGCTTTGCAAATAGAGTAATGAGATTCTCTGTATAGAGAAGTAGAGAGACTGAATAATGCATGTGATTAGAATAAATCTATCTTACACTCTTTATGTGGGAAGCCTATATATATATATAGGCTAAAACAAGTGAATAAATAATTAATAAGCCTTTACCTAAAAAAATCCACTCAATATTACAAAATAATATACTAAATATATATTTTGACCTTATTAATTATTTATCAACATATATTTAATCAAAATATTTTGTCTCCTAAATAACTCTACAATTAGTAATTTAATGGGATAATTACTAATACTTCTGGGCTGTGACTTGCGCGTCTTTTACCAATAGGATGACGACTGTATATAATCAAACCCATCACTGATTGCTACAGTTGAAAAAAACGAAATTCATTCTTATTTTGAGTTATGAAATAATTAATTACTTAATTAGTAAGAAAATATCAATTTTATAATAAATTAATGTTTATTCACACAAAATTTCCAACAAAAATTACGAAAATAAGTTTTACTTCTATCAGCTAAAATTTTTGCTAATTGTCATTCTAATTTAAAAAACACATTTGAAAAAATGACTCGATCGTCGGGAAAAGATTTGTACCATCATGGTATGATGCCATTTAGTAAAGTGGGCAAAAGATTTGTACCATCATGGTATGATGCCACCTCACTCGTAAGTCATAAATAATTCTTGAAAGAATTGACGTTTTGTGGCATCCCCGCAGTCCTCCAACTTTGTTTTTGGACAACACAACATGTCGTTTATTTATTATTGACTAATGTTAAATAACTTAATACATTCAATATTTGCCAAGAAAGAAACGATTTAATATTGATTTTGTTTTTCTTTATTATCGAAATTCTTGACCATTATGTCTTTGCAAAAGAAACGTTAAAATATTAAATATAAAAAGATTTTTTGCATTTGACAAACTTTACATAAAATCGTTTTACATATATTGTACACACGTTAAAAAATATGATAAAACAAACAAAAAGTTTAGTGACAATTAGCTATTTTTTTATGGATTAATACGTACACATCTATATATAATTAAAGTGCAAATACTTTAAAAATGTTATTGTACTGGTATTCATTTTGTGAGTATTCTTCGTACTTCTAAAGTATTATAAATATATAATTTTTATATTTTTTTTATAAAAATATGGTTGTGTCTTGATCTAATTTTATTCTTGTTATATTAAAACTTTATTTTTTAGATTATCGAACAAAATGTTCATACTCTTACAAGAAAAAACATATAAATTTGTATTTATAACTTTATATTTAAATAAATATTATTGTACTAGTACATCATAATTTTTAGGATAAATTATATTTTGGTACCATGTTCTATGGATCGGTTTGATTTTAGTACTTTTTTATTTCAAAAGTGACATTTTAGTATCATGTTCTTTGCACCGTTAACACTTTAGTACTCGATTTTATTATTTTGTTGAAAACACCTAAATGTCTATTTTTCTTTAATTTTTCATAATTTAGACGCTAAGACACTAAAAAATCATAAAAAAACATAGAGATTCAAAATGAGAGGATTTTGGAGTGTTTTATCTTTTGAATCGTGAAAAATAAGAAAAAAAATGAACATTTAGGTATTTTTATCGAGCACGTGATGGTCACGTAGTTAAAACTCAACAAAAAAATAATTTTGAATACCAAAGTACTAACGATACAAATATGTTATTTTCGAAATAACATGATACCAAAAGTGAAATTATAAAACATAGTGCCACAATATAATCTATCCTAATTTTTAAAATGAACCGTACCTCAAACCTATACTCATGCACTCATGCAAATATCGACACCAAGGCAATCGCATTATAAGTATTAGGTACACATTGATGATTGAAGAAGCCACACACATGACACAACGGCCCTCTATCTAGCTATAAATATATAAACCCACCCACATACGTACACTCTCTATCTATACTCCAAAATCCAAATAAACATAACATTATCAATTGCTGAGTGAGTTAACAACAAAAATGAAGACTCTCTTGTATTTGTTCTTTGTTTTAGCCTTGACCTCCACATCACTCGCCCAATACCTTTTGGTTGACACCTCCGGCGAGCCCATCCTAAACAACGCAGGCGGATATTTCATCTTCCCGGTGACCCAACCCGGTGCTGCAGTCCAGCTCGCTGAAACCGGAAGCGAAACCTGCCCTAGGACCGTGGTTCTCGGCGTCTTCCAAGGCGTCTTCGCCATCCCGGTGAGATTCTCATCGCCGCTTTTAATTTTCCAGATCTATGAAGGTATGCCTGTCCACGTGGACTTCCTCCGCATTCCGTACCCGTGCCTCCCGTCGCCGGCCAGGTGGAAGGTGGATGAAGATGATGGGAATGTGAAGATTGTAAATGAAGGAGAACCAACTGGGTTCGTTGGTTCTTTCAGAATTGAAGGGGTTAGTGAACAAGCTTTCAAACTTCAGTATTGTGGGACACAAGATGAGTGTAAGGATATTGGGGTTTCTAATGATAGTACTAGGAGTTTGACTGTCAAGGATGGAGAGCCATTGATAGTGAGATTTGTGAAGACACACGATTCTCAGGGAATCAGGATGACAATTTGATCAGCAGTACGTGTATTTTCTACGGAGTTAATTAATAATTTGGTCTATGAAAAATCTCTCAGTTGATAACTCAATTCCTCAAAGATTGAAATGTACGATTTATTCTCTGAAAGATCAAAATGATATATTTATTAGTCATTTTTATTGACTAAATAATATACTATTTTAATCTTTTAAGGACTAATTGAAAAGTACTATTTTGATCTGTCAGGGAATCAATGTATATTTTAATCATTTAGGGACTAAACTATCAGCTCAATGATCTTTTCAAGGACAAAATTGTTTATTTACTCATGTTCTATATGATGTTGGAATTAATAAGTACGTAATCCAACTTCTCAACTACGTATGTATCTTTGCATGAATAATGTATAAATAAGTGAAGAATATTATATATATATATATATATATATATATGCTTCTCTTTTACGCTTTTTCTTTTTGTAAAAAGTGCAATTCATTTAAATAAAAACTGAGGATTACAAGAGTGCAGATAGTGTAGATAATACATAAAAGAAAGGCAGGAACACTAGTTACAAAAAAGAAGCCAGTATACAAAAGAGAGGAATGAAAGGAGAATAAAGAAAAAACAGAACAAGGTAATATCAAGTATTAGTCTTCTTGTTCTTCTTCCTATCCATCTTGATATATATTAATTCTCTCTTGGAGGAAAGCTAGAGAGATGAAGGAGGGTGGATGAGTGTAGATATATGACTAGATGGTGAAGGCAGATTGGTTCTTCTTGCTATAATTTGCCAAAATATCTACACAAGAGTTAGCCTCCCTAAATATGTGGTTGGCTTTCCAATCTGTCAAAGGAGGAGAGAAAGATGATGACAATTCTTAATTAAAGTATAATGAGGATGAAGATGATGTAAGTCTTGTTGCTTAAGAAGATTGATAGCAACACTACAATCTGATTCCACTATTCAATTCTTGATTTTTAGCTTATAAGCTAATTCAATACCATAAAAAAAGACCACATAATTCAG
Source organism: Chamaecrista fasciculata (assembly GCA_003254925.1). NCBI lineage: Eukaryota > Viridiplantae > Streptophyta > Magnoliopsida > Fabales > Fabaceae > Chamaecrista > Chamaecrista fasciculata. The sequence continues at coordinate 54,211 of QANZ01002862.1, forward strand.
CAAGCAAAGAATTCCCAACTCAATGTAAGAGGAAAAAGCATTGACAAAGTTACTATTGTAATCTCTTATGATTCCCCGGCACTAATGTGATTAGATTTAGTAAATCCATCAGAATTCATCTTGAAAATATTTAAATCTGGCATACTCAAAAAGACTGGGAAGGGTTTGTGAGTTGTGCAATTTGAAGTGCGATTGCTAGGCAAGGAAAGGAAAGAATATTTTGGCCATTCAATATTTGAGATTTTGACCAGAAAAAAACGTACGTGTTAATGCTAAACTAACAAATTTACTCCATTCAATATTTCTATGATTCATATCGTACTGAATTATATTATATATATATATATATTAGTATTCTTACTTATACATTAAGGTATAGACTTAGCTTGATCATTGTAAAGTGTGGGAGATTTGAATCAATCTTGGGATCTTAGTATATATCCTTTGAAATTTGTGTCCTTATAATTCTAACTTCTAAGAGATTTTTAGTTTGCTAAAATAGTGGATTCTTGTGGATCTCACATATATAATCAAGCAATTTGCTCTAGGGCAAAAGTTTGAGCGATCATCTAGCTAGGAGTAGTTAGCTAGTCTGTATTAATAAATGGTGACCATGCATGGAGTCCAAATCAAATAATAGCATAAATATAGGAGATCATAGACTTATTTTTCTTAAGAATAATGAACACATTATTGAAGACTTCTTTCTTTTTTTAAGAGTATAGAATCACCCAATATCAGAGAAGGTGACCCATACGAAATTATTCATTTTTACATAATCTCCTTGTTTTCTCACTCCACCAAATAGTAAACTAAAACAACTAAATTGAAAAGAGAAAACTAGGGTGTAGATATATATAATTTCTAGTTTTCTACTATTACATGCAAACATGAATTTGAAAAAAGAGCAAGTAGATCGATGAACATCATATATATTATCATTGAATCTATGAACATCATATATTATCATTGTCTACACTATGTTGTTTTTGTACGATTACGAATGTAATGTAATACAACATAGTGTAGACAATGCATGTAATGCATTTTGTATGTTTAGCACTACATACGTCCCCATCATCACCTAGTGTGCTTGGAATAAATGTGCATCAGATACCTTGAAAAGAGGACTGCCATAAAGACACACGTGAACCGGCTGTACCGCTGTACCATGATTATTGCCGTTGAAAGTGCATGTATAAGTGCGTACCATTATGTGATGGTGATGTGAGTCTAGCTTAGTGATGATGATGAAGATGATCGATAATGGTGTTTTAATATTGTTAGATTAAAATTTGATTAATGAGTTGTTAATTAATTAATCTAATTAATCTAATTAATTATTTGTTAATTAAATGGGATAATGTTTTTGATAATGTCAAATATTGGTTTACACATCCCAAAGTCTGAAAATCATATCCCATGTAAGTGATGAGTTCACTCCCTAGCTTTTGCAAATACTTTTCTTTGATTTATGACTTTTACCATTTATGGAAAAGAACTTGTACTGCGCTAGTTTCCTTTCAAGGAAACGCTCTGTCTGTGTGATACAAGAAACAAGTACAAAAAGCAATAAATCACCAACTCTATATACCAACTCTTCGACTCAAGAAGAAAAACTCTAGGACTAAAATGTAGAAGGTACTAACGTGCTCTGTGCTACTTAGAATCTACAAAGAGACGTTGAAGAAGAAAAAAGACGTGAAGCTCCATCCAAGCATTAAATGCAAGATCAAATCAGAGATTGACTAAGATCTCAAGATGGACAACCTTGCTCTGATCTTTAGAAAGAGTCGTTGCAATATTTGACCGTTAAAGCCTCAGCTCCTAACGACTAGCTCCTTTAGAGGTTCTATATATATGAAGCAGAACAATAACTGAAGATATACAAGACTTACACGACTTACAACGATCATATAATTCTCTCTGTATACTCTTCTCATTTAGCTTAGTGCTATACAGTCTTAGTGACTACTCTCCTAGCTAGTGAGAAAAACTCAATTCCTTCTATTCTTTTCTCTGTGTAGTTCCTAGAAGGCTTTTTCTAACTTCCTGTGTAAAACCCTTTGGGTGAGCCTTAGTGTTTAAGGTTGGATAGATTTGGTAATAGCTTAGAAAGCTTCTTGTGACACCGAGTTGTTATTGTACTAGCTGAGCTTGTAAAACCAAGTATGGTGAACCTCCGAGAAAATGGTTAGCTCTTGTGTAATTGTTACCCAACTTATAAAACCTCTCTTGCTGTGTGCTTGAGGAATGGACGTAGCATCAGGTGTAAACTTGGTGTGAATCACTTTATATCGTGGTGTGATCTTCCTGATCCTTTATCCTCATATCTGTTATTGTCTAACTGTGTGTTTTGCAGGAACTCCTTTTAAGGAACTGATTTGAATAAAACTGAAAAAGTTTTAAATAACCGATTCACTCCACTCCTGTCTTGGTTATTCCATTTACACTAAAATATATATATATATATATATATATATATATATGGGAACGGTGGTGGTCTGGTGGATGAAGGCAATGTCGTTCGTCGAATGAAAAAGTGAAAAATGAATTTTCTAATATATATGAACTTTATAATTTAATGAGAATTGTTCCATAGATAAAAAAGCTATAAACTTTTTCTTTAATTTGTCTGTAAAAGAATTCTAGAGTAAACTAGATAAATTTATTTCATTTATCGGGATATATCGGAATCAAACGGTAACCGCACCACACAAAGGGATCGATATAGTAGAAAGAAAAAAAAGTAACTAAGAGTACAACAGTATAGAGACATTCCTTTAAAAATGTAAATATTACTTATTTAAATTTTGCTTCTACCAACTAAATTTTCTATTTGTCATACTAAACATGGTGAAAAACCTATAGATTTTGGTCCTTATTAAAATTTTGTTTTGATCTCTAAATGTTTTTTTTTGTCCTTAATGTTTCTCAAAATTTTAATTAATCATTGATTTCTAACTATCAAACATGATCATATCTCTCTCCTTTCAAAACTGAATGTGATTAAATTAGAGTTACGAGTTAAATTTGATGAGTTATTTTTACTCAATTGGAGTTATCATCAAAGGAGGTCAAATCAAACATGAAATTGGACCCACGAATGATGAGCCACTTATTTCATGAATTTAGTTATATATATCTCTCATTTCAAGTCGGAATGCAACGAAATTGAAGTTACAAGTTACTCTTGACGAGTCAATTCTTTATTCAGTTAGAGTCGATGATAAACGAGGTCAAGTAGTATTTTGAGAGTGAGTTAGTCAAAAAATCAATAATAACTTTTTGAATGCTATTTGACTACTTTTGTCAACAATCTTAACTAGAATAGAAAAAACTAGTCAAGCGTATTTTGTAGTTCCGATTCTATTACATTTGGACTTGAAACAAGACAGATATGACCAAATTCATAAAACAAGTGGTCTATTTACATTGCGAACCCAGTTTCATGCTCGATTTAACCTCATGTGCCGATGGCTCTAACTAGGCAAAGAAAGAACTCATTGCATTTGAGTTCGAAACCAAAGAGACATGACCATATTCAATAGTAGTTTGTGATCAATGATGAAGCTTTTTGAAAATATCAAAGACCAAAATGAAAAAAAAAATATTAGGGACTAAGACAGAACTTAAAATAAATATTAAAGACCAAAATAAATTTTTGATCAACTTCACACATTTGAATAAGTGACATGATCGGTCGGGTTTCTTTGTTTTTGGAAAACACAACACAACATGCCGTTTAGTACAATGGTCTAAAGAATTGTACCATCATCGTATGATGCCACCTCACTTGTAAGTCATAACTAATTCTTGAAAGAATTGACGTTTTGTGGCAGCCCCATAGCCCTCCAGCTTTGTTTTTGGACAACACAACATGTCGTTTATTTATTATTATATCGAAACTCTTGACCATTATACCTTTGCAAGAGAAAAGTTAAAAAAAAATCGTTAAACTATAGTTCTGTATTTTTTATAAAAAAATATTAAATATAAAAGGATGTTGTGCATTTGGAGTTTGGACAAAAACTTTACATGAAATTATCATTACATATATTGAACACACTTCAAAAACATGATAAAACAAACAAAAACTTCAGTTATAATTTATGATGTCTAAACATTTTATTTTGAGGGTGTCTCACCATGTATTCGTGTATAAAATTTGTACGACACATATTTATAAGTTTTAGAATATAACATGCATAATTTTTTTTGTAATTTAAAATGATAAACAATAAAAAATAATGACACATATAACATACATATATTATAAATAAATATTATTAATTTTAAAGTTCTCATCAAAATTTATAAATCAGTGTGATATCATGTATGTCGTATGATATCATATATATTATATATCATATGTGTCATAAATATATATCGTATGATATCATGTAACTTTCAACATTTAATGTATCAGTGTGTCTGTGCCCATAGATCTTTGTACACCTTGATGTTGTCCGTACGTAAATAACTAATTTTTTATGATTTAAAGCATACACATTATGATGGAAGAAGCTAAGGCCCAGTTCGTTTGCGTTTTGATTATAATCTGTTACGATTATAATCGTAATAAGCGTGTTCGTTTACGTTTTTTTCTGATCAAATTATAATCATGATTTTTTTATAATCAAACACATTCAATTACACTTATACCCCTATACATATACCTATAATTACCTATACTCTAAAACAATCAATCACCCATCACAAGGGTAAAATAGTCATTTACCTCAACATTGGGCTAAATTGTTAATTTGTTAAAATAATTTGGGACTAAAACTAATATTTTAGCCATACTTTCTTGTTTTCTCTCCCTCTCGTCTCTCTCTCGTCGCCTCTCTCTCTCTCTCTCTCTCTCTCTCTCTCTCTCTCTTCCTTCGTCGTCCGCCGTCTCTCTCCCGTCGCCTCTCTCTCTCTCTCTCTCTTCCTCCGTCGTCCGCTCTTCTCTGCATTCTCGCCTCCTTTGCACTATCACCAAATCAATTAGTCCATGATTATGTTGCTGGTCTTAGAAAAGCAAAGGGTTTCATAATCAACATCAGTGTCCGGTGTTGAGGCTCAAATTCTGAAATTGAAAACCATTAATGTAATACCCAGGGCCATTTTCGAAGATGCGTGGATTCATCAACGCTTTCGGCCAGCAATTACAGCTTCGATTTTGCAGCTTTAGATCGTGGATTCATCATAGCAAAATCCCTAAAACACACTAATTTCAGTTTCAGATTCATCACAGCAAAATCTCGACAGAAAATATAAATCGATTTCGATTTCGTTTTAGATTTGATTTCGTTGTTCGATTTCTCTGTTTCGTCTTTGCTGTTTGATTTGATTTCTTTGTTTCGTCTTCGCTGTTTGATTCCGGCGAGAGAGAGAGAGAGAGAGAGAGGGGACGAGGAATGGATGATGAAGAAGATGTTCGATTCCTTAGAGAGAGAGAGAGAGAGAGATTTATGCCAAATTGGAAAAAAAAAATTCGGGTCCGCTTGCGTTTTTATCTTCTCTCTCATCTGCTGTGAAACGGTGCGCCATTTCCATCGTTGGTCCACCAAATGTCGAGCACAAATTGTACATTTTAGTCCTTTTGGTGCACCATTACGTAGGCCAAAATTCATTCGGTGCACCAAATCAAATAATCAACCCCCCACTTGCACATGAAAATAATCATGTTTTCACGCTTTTCAAGGCAAAAAGTAACATACTTTGATTTTTTTCAAACAACAATCACATCCAAACACACTTTTATTATAATCAAATCACATCCAAACACACTTTTATTATAATCAAATCACAATTTATTTCCTTACCCTTCTATCTACCAACCACAATCATTACATACCCATTTTAATAATTTCACACTAAATAATCAACAATCATCCAAACACCACTACAAAAATAATCAACTTTGATTATAATCACACTGCGATTATAATCAAAACAAATTTTTAAAAAAAACGCAAACGAACTGACCCTAAGTCACACACATGCATGACACACCGCTCCTCTATCTAGCAATAAATAAAACCACATACACTCTCTATCATCCTCAATTGCTGAGTGAGTTAATAACAAAAGATGAAGACTCTGTAACCAAGCTTGGTTGGTCTAGTGGTTAGCTCACTAGTCGCTTAAGCAAGTGTCGGGGTTCGATTCCTGTCTTGTGTATGCAGCAACCAATTGACCAACGGCAAACCCTTAAATGGAGCTCAGATCCGCGGAGGATTAGTCCTTAGCCCATCGGGCTGGGAGAGACCTTGGAAAAAAAAAAAAAAAAAAAAANAAAAAAAAAAAAAAAAAAAAAAAAGAAGATGAAGACTCTGTTATTGCATTTGCTCTTTATTGTTTTCGCCTTGACCTCCACTTCACTCGCCTATTACCCTTTGGTTGACACCTCCGGCAACATCCTCCTAAATGCCTTAGGTAGATATTTCATCAGCCCGGTGATCGAACTGGAAGCCCGGGTTCAGCTCGCCCGAACCGGAAGCGAAACCTGCCCTCGGACCGTGGCCCTTGGCGGCTCTGAAAGCGCCATCCCCGTGAGATTCTTATCGCCGCTTGGCGTTCTGGATCTCTTCAAAGCCGCGCGTGTCCACGTGGACTCCTTGCCACCTTTGCACGAGTCATACACGTGCCTCCCGTTGCTTGCCAGGAGGAAGGTGGATGAAGAAGATGGGAGTGTCAAGATTGTAGGGGAAGGAGAATATACTGGACTCTGGTTCTTTCATAATTGAGGGGGTTAGTGAAAAAGAATTCAACTTCCAGATTGTGGGGCACAATCACAAGATAATGATGATGAGTGTAAGGATATTGGAGTCTCTAGTGATAGTAATAGGCGTTTGATTGTGAAGGATTGAGAGCCATTAATAGTGAGATTCGTGAGGACATATGCTTCTTATCAAGGAATCAGGATGACAGTTTGATCATTCCTGTATTTTTTATGGACTAAATTAATAATTTAGTTCCTGAAAGATCATTGATGAGTGGACAACACGGTTAATTTTCATAAGAACAATAAACACGATATCTTATTTCTAAGAGTATGGATTCAACAAATTATGTTATAGATGTTAGAATGTGGCCGAATAAATAAATAAATAATATTATTAATATTTATCTTTGATATTATATGATTAAAGATAATGATATCTTTAATATTAAGTGATCAAAGATATTATGGTTATGTTTAAAGTTTGAAATATATTTTAATAGCTGAATAGATCTCAGCCGTATATTTGGTTACTTGATGGACGTACCATATTAAAATTTAAAACTTATTTAAATTGGTCTTCTCTCTACCCATAAAGGGGTAACACATTTATGAGAATTAAATCAGAAAACAATCACTCTGAATCTTTCATCACTAAAGAAATCCGTGTACCATTAAAGATAGGGGAAAAGAGAGAAATCAATTTAACAAAATAAAGATGAAGATCAAGATGGTTTCTAATACTCCATATATGTATTTTATTGTAAAAGTTATGAGATTTTAATAACTTGATATTTAAAGATTTTGAGTATGTTTTCAAGAATGATAAATTTAACATTTGATATCAGAGCCTAAGTTAAAAATCTCATAATTTTTTATTAAAGATTATCGTCTATCTCTTTATAGTATGTGTTTGCCATTAAATTTTTAATCACGGTATACGCATATGAAGGCGGCATGAATTGTTTGATTAATTGTAAATTTGCTTCATCAAATAAAGATACTAATAGGATGGATGATTAAACGATTGCCGATTTGGATACAACTTTATCGTATGACATCACTGTGCGTCCATGTGTATATTATAATTGTTAATTGCCGTGATGATTCTTAATTCGCATGCTTAGGGTAAGGTATACATATATTGCATATAGATTAGGATGAGTATTTGATGGCTTTATTGCATCTCGGTAAACGCGAACATATATGTATGATTGTGTTTGGCAATTTTCTTTTGAAGAACGATATATTGAGCATGTATTTGATTATTATGATGATGTAGTGTACTTTGATTATATATATATATATATTTAATTACTGTTTGCTTCACTCAATTTATTGTTTTGAACTCAATAATTATCATAAAGAGTTTTTAAATTTATTTTAAGATAATTTGTTAGTCACTAAAGTAGCCAAATCATAAGGTTAATAAATTTCAAATAAAGATAGTTATTGAATGTCGGAAGATATATGTATGCTTACTCTTTTGAACTCAACAATCATCATTAAGATTTTGAAATATATTTTAAGTTAATTTATTATTCATCAAAGTAGCGAAATCTTGAAGTGTATCAATTTCTAATAAAGTAATTACTGGATATAATTAAGATTTTTGAAATTTACTTTAAGTTGATTTGTTAGTCACCAAAGTGGTCAAATCTTGAAGTTTATAAATTTCAAATAAAGATAATTATCAGATATCATTAAGAGTTTTTAAATTTATTTTAAGTTGATTTGTTAGTCACCAAAGTGGCCAAATCTCGAAGTTTTTAAATTTCAAATAAAGATAATTATTGGATATCATTAAGAGTTTTGAAATTTATTTTAAGTTGATTTGTTAGTCACCAAATTGGCCAAATCTTGAAGTTTATGAATTTCAAATAAAGATCATTATCGAATATCATTAAGAGTTTTGAAATTTAAATTAAGTTGATTTGTTAGTCACCAAAGTAGTCAAATCTTGAAGTTGAAATAAATTTCAAACAAAGATAATTATTGGATGCTGTTGTATATATATATAAATATAAATATAAATATAAATATAAATATTTATATATTTAAGTAAATGTCTTAGTGTTAACAAAGTTTACTATTTTTAAATTTTTTAGATTTATTCAAAGGTGAATTAATTGTTTTAAAGATAATGAACATAAATGAAATAGTAATTATTTTCTTTGATCGTGTATATTTGATTATCCAAAGATTTCATATGTACTTGATTGGAGATTTTAATTTACTAATAAAGATAAAATTCTTTTGTCATTTAATTTATGATAGTATATTATAATTTCTACCCAAAGGAGAATTATAATATGCTTCTATGATGTCGCTATCTGTTTATTTGAGCTTATGTGAAAGTCTAGATTTTTGTGCAATTATGAATTACTTTATAGTTTTTGCACTTGATTCCTAAGTCTCACCTGTTGCTATGTTTAATTGTGTGAACTTTTATGAATTGTGTTAACAAGTTAACTTTCACTTAAGTGTCTTGGATCTTGACTTGACAATATTGAAAGATAAGCCTACTGCTATTATTGATAAAAGTAGTGAGGAAGATAAGTCACACTATAATGCATGGGCACGTTCCAACAGATTAAGTCTTATGTTGATGCGAATGATTATTGCTAACAACATTAAGAAAACAATTCTACAAATTGAAAGTGCAAAGGAATACCTTCAATTTGTGGAAGAACGCTTCTGCACTGCAGATAAGTCACTCGCTGGTAAGAACTCACGACCATAAAGTTTGATGGGTCGCGAGGTATACAAGAACATATCATTGAGATGAAAAACATTGCAGCAAGATTAAGAACCTTGGGGATGACTGTAAAAGACTCATTTATTGTTCAATTTATTTTAAACTCACTTCCTCATGAATATGGGCCATTTCAGATCAATTATAACACTATTAAGGATAAGTGAGATATTAATGAATTGGCCAGTAAGCTTGTTCAATAGGAAATGAGATTAAAGAAACATGAGAGTCATTCAGTCAACCTCATGGGCAAAGGAGCTGAAAAAGCAATTAAGCCAAAAGCCAACAAGTTTAAGAAAGGAAACATACCTATTAATGACACTGAGGTTGAGAAGAATGACCAGAAGGCAAGTAAATGCCATTTTTGTAGAAAACTGATCACTTCCAGAAGGATTGCCCGAAACATAAAGCTTGGTTTGAAAAGAAAGGTAAGCCTAGTGCTTTAGTATGTTATGAATCAAACTTAGCAGAATTTCCATATAATACTTGGTGGCTTGATTCTGGTGCTACTACTCATGTTTGTAACATGATACAGGGATTCCTTACGATCCAAACCATAACTCCAAATGAAAGTTTCCTATCAATGGGAAATCGTATGAAGCCTCCAATTGAAGGCATAGGGACTTATCGATTGATCTTGGATACTGGATATCACTTAGATCTATTAAGAACTCTTTATGTACCTTCAGTTTTTAGAAACCTTATTTCATTGGCTAGATTAGATGTTTCTGATTTTAATGTTAAATTTGGACATGGTCGTTTTAATTTATTTAAAGACAATGCCTGTATTGGATCTGGTACTCTTTCTGATGGTTTATAAAGATTGAAACTTGATAATGTTTTTGCTGAATCCTTGCTCGTAGTTCATCGAAATGCTGGAATTAAATGTAATAGATTGAATGACCAATCTGCTTACTTGTAGCATAAACGTTTGGGACACATATCCAAGGAAAGAATGGAAAAACTAGTACGGAATGAAAAACTTCCAAAACTAGATTTTTCTGATTTTGGTTTATGTGTGAATTGCATTAAGGGAAAGCAAACCAAACATAAAGAAGAAAAGGAGCCACAAGAAGTACACAACTTCTTGAAATTATGCACATTGATGTATGTGGACCCTTTAATGTTCCATCTTTCGGTGGATAAAGATATTTCATCACCTTCACAGAACCTTTGTTTTTTCACGTTATAGTTTTGTCTATTTTCTTAAAGAAAAATGTCAAGCAGTGAATGCTCTTGAGGTGTTTGTAAATGAGGTGAAAGACAATTAGACAGAAAAGTGAAAATTCTAAGTTTTGATAGAGGTGAAGAATATTATGTACAGTATGATGAATCAGATCAATGTATAGGTCCAATTGCTAAATTCCTCGAGAAACATGGCATATGTGTACTGTATACTATGCCAAAACAAAATGATGTGACAGAAAGGCATAATGTGGACCAACCAAAAGGGTTCTCGGTTGATGAAAAAGACCAAATGGTGTGTAAACTTAAGAAATCAAAATATGGATTAAAAGCAAGCTTCCAGATAATGGTATATTAAGTTTAACGATACGATAACATCTTTTGGATTTGAAGAGAATGTGGTTGATCACTGTATTTACCGAAAGGACAGTGGGAGCGAATTTATTTTTTCTAGAATTATATGTTGATGATGTTTTACTTGTTGCAAATATTTTGGACATATTACGTCAAATGAAAGATTTTCTCTTGAAGATCGAACTTTGAAATGAATGAATTCTTGAGAAATTTAATGTGCATGAATGTTCAGGTCGAGTTGTTTACATTCAAAAGGGAGATAAATTCAGTCTCAAGCGATGCCCAGAGTATGATTTGGAAAGAAAGCAAATAGAATCAATTCCATATGCTTCTATTGTAGGCAATTTAATGTACTTGCAAACTTCAATACTCAAATTCAGATTTTGCTGAATGTGTTGATAGTAGAAAAAATCTACATTTGCTTATATATTCTTATAAGCAGATGAAGCAGTATCATGGAAAAGTGTAAAAGAATATGTAATTGCTTCATCCATTATGGAAGCATAATTTGTTGCTTGCTATGAGGCAACAAATCATGCATTAAGGCTGCAAAACTTTATTTGAGGACTTGGGGTTGTTGATACCATTACCAAGCCGCTGAAAATTTATGTGATAATGTTGTAGCAATATTTTTCTCTAAAAACGACAAATATTATGATGACACAAAGCATAATGAATTGAAGTTTTTTGTCGTTAAAGAGGAAGTCAAGAAACAAAGAGTGTTTATTGAAAGTTTAAAAATTGATCAAATGATTACTGATCCTTTGGCAAAAGGATTACATTCCAAACTATTTAAAGAACATGTAAATAGAATGAGTATTGATTGTAACTTATGTTATTTTGATGATGTTGACACTCCTGAGCTCAATTAGTTTGTTTCTAACATAAACGTGAAATTCTTGTTTCTTATGATAGTGTACACATTATGTCTACTTATGTTGATATAACAGGAAAGTGATCTTTACAAGACATCATAGTGGATCAGACTATGATGAAAATTAAAATTATTCTTTATGAGCCATGTATGGTAAGTTACAGATGTAGTTAGTATATAGAAGGAAGTATGTTGCAAAAATGACATACGGCCGTCATAACTCACATTTGATAATTTATTGTACTATGGTAATTATGGTGATTGTTACTAATGAAATCAATTCTTATCCGCGCAATTTGTTTAAGCTATTAAGATGTTCTATGTATTACCTATTTATAAGGCCAAGTGGGAGAATGTTAGAATGTGGCCAAATAAATAGATAAGCAATAGTATTAACATTTATCTTTAATATTATATGATTAAAGATAATGATATCTTTAATATTAAGTGATCAAAGTTATTATGGTTATGTTTAAAGTTTGAAAGATATTTTAATAGCTGAATAGATCTCAGCCGTATATTTGGTTACTTGATGGACATACCAGATTAAAGTTTAAAACCTATTTAAATTGGTCTTCTCTCTACCCATAAGGGGGTAACACATTTATGTGAACTAGGTAGAACAACCACTCTGAATCTTCCATCACTAAAGAAACTTGTGTGTCATTAAACATAGGGGAGGAGAGAGAAACCAATTTAACAAAATAAAGATCAAGATCAACATGGTTTCTAACACTTAGGTATGTATTTTATTATAAAAGTTAATTTAAAGATTTTGAGTATGTTTTCAAGAATGATAAATTTAACGATAGAATCACCCAATATCAAAGAAGGTGACCCATATGATTCACCGGGTTCTCACCCCCACCTAATACTGTAACAACAACAATTGCACCAAGAATGTTCTTTTATTAGGTGGAGTTGGCTATATGAATCAATTGACATCGACATATATTATTTTTGGACATTTCTACAATTAACTTATTAATGGATAAATGTTTCGAGATGATTTTTTCCAACAATGTTCTTCGATTTCACTAAACCAAATGAAAAAAAGAATAATAAACGACAGTTAATTGAGAAGAGAAAAAGATCAAGTAGATCCATGACCATCAGATTATTAATCATTGAAGCTATAAGCCAATCCATCATCCATCATATCATATCATATATATATATATATGAATGTTATTACATGCCACGCACGAATGCACACATTCTACACGAATTAATTAATCTGAGAACCATGGCATAATCCTAGTAAATTCATAGACACCCTCCCAGCTTCTATAGATTCCATCCTTGGTGATCATCCACCATATGGTGTTATTCATAGTCGGCTGCTTCAAATGCCTTCTGTCACTTGTCGCATTATATGCATCCCATGATGCAAATTTTGGCAACCAAAATGCAGTGCATTCTACTTTCTTGTCTTCTTTCGTTGTGATTCGATGGTAATCTCCTACTTTCAAATGTATCGAAGAATGACCTTTGCATGAAACAGTCAAATCCACCTTGCTTTTTTTAGGCAATGCATCCTTTATGTTTAACACTACGTCCCCATTACCCATTGTGTTTGAAAAAATGTTCATCAGAATCATTGAAAAGAGGACCACCATAAGAACACTCGTGAACCTGCTGTCCCAAATCATTATTGGCGTTATGTGATGATATATGAAGATGATTATCAATAATACTGTTTTGGTGTATATATATATATATGAGGAAATGTGGATTATTGTGGTGTTTTGGTGGTATGTCTATCTAATTAATTAATTTGAAGATTTGATTTCAGAATAATGTCCCATTATAGACAAGAGAACGAGAATAATGGAGGGATATGATTTTTGGGATTTTTGGAGTCTTTATAGGAAAGAACGTATTTTCATCACACACGTCATCATCGATTTCTTTGGGGATTTATTTGACGTTATAGGAAATTGGTATTTAATTGATGATAAATGCTATTTATATACATTGAGTGTTGGATATTATTATAAAAATAATTAGATATATTAAACATATTTAATTTTATGTTACATAATCATTCATTTATATGCATTAAGGATGACATATGAACGTTGGTGTTGGTGTGGATGCAACGTACTTATGCCTACATTGAAGGAGATTTATTCTGAACAAAAGCCAATGAAAGCACATTAAGAGGCAATTGACACACGTATAAGTATGTATATATATATATATGCTTCAATGGTAGAATGAGAGGTTTGAGAGAGCGACCATATATGTGGGGATGAGATATGGGTGTTGTAATATTAGAGTTGTAAAAAACTCTATAAGACTCACATATTTTATATATTTGGATAGAGAAAATGTGTGGGAGTGAGAGTCCTATTTATCACTTTAGTGCATAGGTGATAGATTAAACAAGTGAATACTGGGTTGTTGTATTCTGGAGATAACGCGTCTGTGTACCCACTGCACCGGGTGATATGTCTAAATCAACATGTGACAGGCGTGAATTACCTTAAAAAAAGCGAGATATATGTGCCTCAGCCTAAGACGACGCATTTTATTTACTAACAGTTCGTTCTTATTTTTAGTTGTTTTTCTTATTTTCATGTAGCTACTGAAAAAATAAGAATGATGTTGGTGACTTGGTGTCTTCATGACCGAAAATAAAAATGGGATTCTACAATAAGTACACACTCTTGATTTATTGATTATTTACATAAAGTTGGTTTATAAAAATATTAAGAACAATGGTGATTCTCTATATGCAAAATCTCATCCAATATAATTATAGTGTTGAGAAGTCCTTTGGGACTATATTGTTTAAAGTTTGATAGTGGATGAATATGAGTATTACTAGACAAGTATATTATTGGTTCGTGGACTTGTCTAAAGAACAAATCCAATTTGTTAATATTTTTTGTGAGATGTGAATCAATCTAATTGATATAAGATATTGAAGTTTTATCAAACTGGTTGTGTGATATTGTGGTTAATGAACCAAAATATTGATTAGTGAAATTGGTGTTTATAAAATTAGTTCTATATGTGCTTATTATGAGATGATGAAAATTTAGTTTACAATGTGAATATGTGTTTGTGATGATAATATTAATATTTATTTTTTGGATGAATTATCGAAAGTCTAGTTTAGCGTAAATGTTTTTCATGAGAAATAAAATTGAAATTATGATAATGTGAGAGTATCTGTATTTAGTATTTGTATAAAAAAAATGTTATATATATATATATATTAATTAATGTTTAAAATGAATATTTAGGCTTTAGTAATATATATTATAAATAAAATTTTATATTTGAATAAAAGTTGTGGCGTCACTACTGAACTTAATTTTTTGATAAATAGACTTTAACTTTTTGGTCCCTTTGAGATATATAAAAGTGTTGCCTCTTTTTGTGTTATAACACCTTTCGGTTATTTGGCGGTAAACATTGCATCTAAGTGTGTTTTAATTGCATCTAATTTAATAATAGAATTACAATGACAAGGTACTCAGTGCTTTCAGTTGAATAAAAGTGTGTAAATGGTATAAGATTGACTAATTAAATGTAGGGATTAATTAGTTATCCATTCACTTTAGAATTTTGAATCAATGTATAAATTATGATGATAGATAGTTGATTAATTTATTTTGTGAAAATAGAATTATTTATAAATTGAAAAAATAATGGGGTCAAAGTAGCTTGAATATAAGTATCCTAAATAAAAAAATTGATTTATATGTGTGTTAGAAATTAAAATGGATTTAAATTCAATAATCTTTTGGTAAATATTTTTGTCATGAGTTAATTGAGAATTAGCTTGTTAAGAGCTTGAATATTATATGCGGATGATTTATTAATTTTAATTTTTGGTACAAGCTCGGTTTTGTTATATGAAATATTAAATATATATGTTTTGAAAATTTTGGTGAAGACAATGTCATTAGTTGTCATGGATTGCAAAAACTAAGCTTGAAGCTTTAACAGCAACTGACAAAGAGGCTAGTAAGAGATATATAAAAATTAAGTCCTTTGTGAAAAAATATATACCATTTAATATGTTGTGGTAGTACGTTGAATTTTGGGATAAGTAATAATATTATTTTGGTAAATCCAAACTCATAAAAATGATGTTGTGTTATAAGATATTTGAGTAAACTAGCATTTTGGTCCCTGAATTACGCAGACAGTGACAATTGAGTCCCTGAATTAACGAAATTGACATTTGGGTCCCTGAATTATGGTAACTCGTTGCAAACAGGTCCTTCCGTCACTCATCCGTCCCAAAAAAGCTGAGGTTGCACGTTAGTTAGCTGACTGAAACCGTAAAAGACTGACGTGGCACGTTAACTGTCACGTCAGCACGGGCTAAACTGAAAACAAAAGAAAAAGTGTGCCACCTGTGTAATTTTCGCCACCTCAACATAAGAATTTTAAAAAAAAAAAACCCCACCTGCATTTTGTCATTGGGCAAATGGGTCCCTGACCCATTTTTATTCCATTATTCTCAATTCGCCCTCTTTTTCATCATCTTCATTTTAGTCTCAAATCCTCAATAAAATTCTAAAGTGTCTCAAAACTCTTCCAAACATTCTAATTTAGTCCTTAAGAATATTAGAAATCTTAAACCCTACACCATACACCATACACCCTAAACCCTAAACCTTAAACCCCTAAATCCTAAACCTCTAAAACTTAAATTTTTTTAATCTTCATCTTCATCCCATTTAATCCTTAAAAATATTGAAAACCCTAAATCGTAAACCCCTAAAACTTAAATTTTTTTAATCTTCATCTTCATCCAATTTAGTCCTTAAAAATATTAAAAACCCTAAACCCTAAACCCCTAAAACTTAAAGTTTTTTAATCTTCATCTTCATATTACCAATTTAACATAAATCCCTAATTTTTTTTAATCCCTAAACCCCCTAATTTTTTTTTTAATCTTCTTCTTCATCTTTTCCATCTTGATCTTCATCAATTCATCATCCATTTTCAAATTCATCATCTTCTTCATCAATTTTACAAAATTGATTTTCGAAACATCAATTCATCATCTTCATATTCATCAATTCGCTAAAACACCCATCCACCTTCGTCTTCATTAATTCACTGAACTTCCCCATCCATCTTCATCTTCTTCTTCACCGCGACGAACCCCACGTCACAAACCAATCCCTGAAACACCCACAAGCTTCTTCATCAATTCATCAATTCATATACCAACATCTTCATCAATTCATCAATTCATCATCTTCATCTTCATCAATTCTTCATCAATCCATCACTAATGCAATTTCCGAATCCAGATCTAGATTTGTCTTCAGCCGCTTCGACGTCAACGGCGACGACCAGATCTGGATTTGTGAGGGTAACAGCGACGAGAACAAGAAAATGGGAAATGAAGGACAAGAAGATAGAAAGTAGAATGAAGTAAGTGGGTAACATGAGCTAAGGTAGTGTCGTGAGGTTTCTGAACTTGTGGGTGGAGACGACGTAGAAGCTTGGTCGGCAGTGGAGGATGAAGATGATAAATCGATGAAGTTGAGGGTTGGAGATGAAGAAGAGGAGGAGGAATCAATTTAGTCCCTGAATCTTTCTTAGGGTTTAGGGGAGAAGATGAAATGAATTGATGAAGATGATGAATAGATAATAGTGTACAAATGGATGATGAATTGAGGAAGATGAAGATTAAAAAGATGAAGATTAAAAAAAATTAGGGGTTTAAGGATTAAAAAAAATTTGGGATTTATGTTAAATTGGGAAGATGAAGATGAAGATTAAAAAAATTTAAGTTTTAGGGGTTTAGGGTTTAGGGTTTTAGAGTTTTAAGGTTTAGGGTTTTTAATATTTTCAAAGACTAAATTGGATGAAGATGAAGATTTAAAAAAATTAAGTTTAAGGGGTTTAGGGTTTAGGGTTTCTAATATTTTTAAGCTCTAAATGGGATGAAGGTGAAGATTAAAAAAATTAAGTTTTAGGGGTTTAGGGTTTAGGATTTAGGATTTTAGGGTTTGGGTTTTTTTAATATTTTTAAGGACAAATTTGGATGAAGATGAAGATTATAAAAAATGGGTCAGTTTGAGGTGGCGTTAATTACCCAGTGACGAAATGCAGGAGGTTTTCTTTTTTCTTTTTAATTCTAATGTTGAGGTGGCGCTAATTACCCAGGTTGCAAACTTTTTTTATTTTTTTCAGTTTAACCGGTACTGACGTGTCACGGACATGGCAATTAACGTGCCATGTCAGCACTTAACGGTGCAACACAGCAGTTAACGTGGTACATCACCTTTTTTGGCACGACTAAGTGATAGAGGGACCAATTTGCCAGACATTTGCATAATCCAGGGGCCGAGTCGTCAATTTGGTAAATTTTGGGACTCAACTGTCACTGCCTGCATAATTCAGGGACCTAAATGCTAGTTTAATCTAAGATATTTTCTCTATAGTGCATGGTACCACATTTGTGTGAGAAATGCAAAGTCAAGTGAAAATGAGTTTGGAATACATCGAGGGGGATGAATGATCTTAAGCCCATAGTATTATAAGCAACCTATGAGGACATCCTACCTTGTGATTAGGGATCCTAAGAACTTGGTTCAAAGGGAAGAACGAATCATAGAGTGTCTAGTTGATAAATGCACAAATTTTATATTATTCCTGATGGTATATGTGCATTTTTCTGCAATGAAAATATGAGGTTGAGTTTTAGAAACTCTTAATGAAATCTGTAGCTCTATAAGAGTAGAGTGTCATAATTGCAGGAGCACTCCCCAGTTGAGATCGTTAATAAATAAGGTCAAATTGCGTCTTGATATTAGGTTTGGGACCAATTAGAGAAATTATAAAATTATGTAGGATTGATCTGATACAAATAAAATAGAAGGGACTAATTTGAAATCCACCCCATACATAAAGGACCAAATTGAAGTTTTTGGCTTTTTCCCTTCTATAAACATGAAATTCATCTCACATGAGAAGAATAAATTAAAGAAAAGAACTAAATAAGATAGATGATTTTGCAATTTCTAAAATATGCAAGTCGAATTGCGCAGGGAGGAAGGAGGAGAGACAGGGTTAATATAATTGTAAGACAAGGGAATTAAGATTAAGGAAAAAGACTCAAAATTAAGAGATGTTACTTAATTTATTTTTGAGAGTATGGCATATGGTCATTTCTAACTATTTGTATCCATACCAATTTATTCCATTCAATATCTCTATCATTCATATCTCGTACTGAATTATATTAGATATATTATTATTCGTACTTATACATTAAGGTATAGACTTGATCATTGTAAAGTGATTCGAATCAATCTTGGGATCTTAGTATCCTTTGAAATTTAATTCTAAGAGATTTTTTTTTAGAAGAATTCTAAGAGGACGTTAGCTTGTTAAAATAATAGTGGATTCTTGTGGATTCCACATAATCAACAAATTTGAGCGATAATCGCCAATCCCTTCAATCATATATTGGTAGTTTAAGTTAGATTTTGTGTGCTAAATATCCGCCCCAAGTACAGTTTTGTTTATTATAATATTAGACATTATAAATCATTGAATCCTAAAGGAAACCGTACACATCGAGTAACAACAAATAGTAAGGTTTACTTTTCTACAATTCACCTCTCTACCTAGAATCAATTTTTGCATATTCTCCTTGTTCTCTCACTCCACCAAATAAAAAAGAAAAAGGTAAATTATATTTGGGTACCTTGTTTTATGGGCCATATCACTTTAGTAACATATTATTTTAAAATTGGCACTTTAGTACCCTATTTTGTGCACCGTTAACACTTTGATACCCAAATTTATTTTTTTTTGTTAAGTTTTGACAGCGAAGTCGAACGTGGCCATTACATGCACAATAAAAACACTAAAATGTTCATTTTCATTTCATTTTTCACGATTCAAACGGTAAAACAATCCAAAATCATCTCACTTCAATTCTCAATGTCTTTCACGGATTTTTAGTATTTTAGAAATCATAAAAAATGAAAGAAAAGTGGACATTTGCCTATTTTTACTGTGCAAGTGATTGTCACATGCGAATACAAAATAAATTTGGGTTCCAAAATATTAACGGTGTAAAGAATACTAAAATATGACTTTCAAAAAAATAATGTACCAAAGTAAAACCAATCCATAGAATAGGATACCAAAAGAAAATAAAAAACTAAGTCAATTGGAAAGAGAAAAAGAGCAAGTAGATCGAATACCATATATCATGCATACTAATCATTGAAGCTATATATAAGCCATCATATATATTATTAAACCACCACAAACGAATACACACATACACGAACTAATCAATCTGTGAACCATGGCTCAATCTTTTTATATTGATGGAGACCATCCCAGCTTCGATAGAATCCATCCTTAGTGATCAACCACCATATGGTGTTATTCGTAGTTGGCATCTTCAAATGCTTTCTATCACTTGCCGCATTATATACATCCCATGATGTAAATTTTGGCAACCAAACTGCAGTGCATTCTACTTTCTTGTCTTCTTTCGTTGTGATTTGATGATTTTCTCCAACCTTCAATTGTATCGAAGTTTCACCATCGCATAAAAGAGTCAAACCCACGTTGCTTTCTTTAGGCAATGCATCCTTTATGTTTACCACTACGTCCCCATCACCCATTGTGCTTGAAAAATTGTTGATCAAAACCATTGAAAAGAGGACCACCATAAGGACACTCGTGAACCTGCTGTACCAGATCATTATTGCGGCTATGTGATGATATATGAAGATGATTATCAATAATGGTGTTTTGGTGTGTGTATATATATATATATGAGAATGGTGGTGGATGATGAAGGCAACGTGGATTATTGTGTTATGTCTATCAAAATTAATTTGAAGATTTGATTTCAGAATATAATGTCCCATTATAGACAAGAGAACGAGAATAATGGAGTGATAAGATTTTTTTAGATTTTTTGACCCTTTTGTACGAAAGAACGTATTTTCATCACTCATGTCGACATCGATTTCTTTGGGGATTTATTTGACGTTATAGGCAATTGGTATTTAATTGATGATAAATGCTATTTATATACATTGAGTGTGATGTAAATGTAATTAATTGATCAAATTAATTTTTTACGTTGAACAATAATTTTTTTAAAATATTTTATTTTTCTTTATATTTGATAATATATTTTAGAAAGATATTTATTTTTCTCTCAAACTTTAAACGATATGATAGGAAGAAGATCGTCTAATAATAAAATAGGGTAAATGTAATTAATTACATTAATTTTTTACGTTGAAAAAATTAATATTTTAAATTTAATTAAACCCCAATTTTTTATTCACACTCAATATAAAGAAAAATAAAGAAAAAGATATGTATTACATTTAAAATTAATATGTATTAATTAAAATATTTTATTACAACGTAAAAAGATATATATATATATACACACATTTTCATCAAAATTAATTAAAATAAAATAATATTAATTAAACCCCAATTAATATTTTATTTAAAATTAATATGTATTACATTAATTCTTTATATTCAACCCCAATTTTTTACATTGAGTGTGATGCAAATGTAATTAATTACATTAATTTTTATCCCCATTTAATCATTTTAATGTGTGTGATATTTTATTCTAATCATTTTATTACATTTAAAATTAATGTAATTAATTAAAATATTTTAAAATATCTTTTTACATTAAAATTAAGAAAAATTAATCATTTTATTTAAAATTGGGGATCACGATAAAATGATTAATTGGGGTGAACAAGTAATTTTAATCACGATATTCAACCCCAATTAATCATTTTAATTAAGAAAAATTAATTAAAATATTTTATTACAACGTAAAAAGATATTTTATTTTTTAAAATACATTGAGTGTGATGCAAATGTAACTAATTACATTAATTTTTTACGTTGAATAATATTTTTTTAAAATATTTTAAAGGGGTTGTTTGGTGAACAAGCCTTCAAGCTTTAGTGCTGTGAGGATCAAAATGATATTAAGTGTAAGGAAATTGGGGTTTCTAGTGATAGTAATAGGCGTTTGATTGTGAAGGATATATGGGGATCCATTGATAGTGAGATTACGGTTGTGAGGGAATCAGGTTGACAGTTTGATCATTCGAGTTTGAGTATTTACTATGGAGTAAATTAATAATTTGGCACTCAAATATCACTAATTGAGTTGACTAAGATTAAAATATATAATTTATTTTTTAAAATATTAAAACGGTATACTAATCAGTCCTTTTTATAGACTATATATAGTACATTGTTTTAATCATTTAGGTACTAATTAAAAAGTATTGTTTTGATATGTCAAGAACTAAATGCGTATTTGGATCATTCAGTAACCGAGTTGTCAACTCGGTGATCTAGGACTAAATTGTTAGTTTATTCATTTTCTATGTGATGTTTGAATTAATAAGTATGTAATCCAACTTCTCAACTACTATGTATCTTTGCATGGATAATGTATGAATAGTAAGTGAAGAATTATATATATATATATATATATGATCCTCTTTTTTTTTTTGGTAAAAAGGAAAATATATTAAATCAACATAATTGAAACATTACAGATAACCAGACAAAGCAGTATACATAACGACAAAACATAACGAAACAGAAGTGTTGGGATAAATTTTGAATATATGCCCTTTGTAATTTAAACGATTTTTTAAATCAAACAAATCGTGTGTTTTGATAAATAACAAAAATTCTCACTTTAGTAATTTTAATTATTATATATCTGATTATAATATTATACGATGAAATCTGAAAGATTATGTCCTAAATCAATTAAGATTTAGAACTATCCTTGATTGAAATCTAATTAAGATAATCTTAAAGTAAGTTTTCAAAGGAGAAGCTAGCTATTTAACTAAATCCAATCAGGCGCTAATCACCTACCTTAGCATTCATATAGTTGCTAATCTCATGCCTAATCACTTGTTGATTGATTTCGTTTTGATTCATGTGCAAAATCTAAAATGGATTTTGTTTCCTAATTTATTTCCTTATTTCAAGGCCAGGACTATTTAAGGAAACATTTTGAAAACTGCAAATTTGTTTAAGCTGATTAAACCTCAACGTTCTAATGTTATCAAAGCCGGCTAATCATATATGGAAGGAAGTCTAAGGCTATGAGAGACCAATGGAAGCAAAACTTATTGAAAATCATAAATTCCTAGCCGTTGGTAATTCAAGACAAAAACTTTCCTTATCAAGACATCAAAGTTGCTCAAGTATATAAAGCTCCAAATTTCAAATGTTCGAGACTAATGAGCTGCTAGACTACTGAACAATTATTATTCAAGTTGTTAAGTGCTAAGAGTTGTTCATCACATCAGTTGTGTATTCCTTTTGGAAAAGATCTTAGTGATCCTTCTCTTTGTGAGAGAACCTAAGTTCTTTTCATCTCATATCTTCTTATTCGTTCGTTTGTATCCTTAGTGGTAATAGGTTGCCTTCTTCGGTTGTTCTGAAACCCTAGAGGTGATCCGTGAGTGGTTGCACTATAAGAAGATTGTACATGAACCTTATTATTAACCTTAAGGGTGATCCTAGCTAGTCTTAGGTTGATTCCAATTGTATTTGGTCTGTTACCTACATAATATATAAATTCCCTTGCTGTTTCACTTGGGGAGTGGATGTAGCATAAGGCAGACTTCCATTTCAAGGATTAAACTCTTATGTGAACCACTATAAATCGTGGTCTTGATCTTTCTATCACTTAACTCTTTATATTCTGCATTTTATCTAATTTGAGTTAAGGAACTATTTTTCTTAAAGAAACTGTTTTCGCTAAGGAACCTTTTTCATAAGGAAACTGTTAAGGAATTTAATGAGGAGGAAAGGTTCTAAGGAACTGTTTAAGGAATTGTTTTAACTTAACGAAAAAGTTTTAATTTCCAATTCACTCTTGCTCAATCCATATATTTTGGTTGGGAACGAAGCTAAGTTTAGTGCAAGTGATATAGATAATGGAACAAAATAAGATGATTGAGTGATAGAGACCAAATTTTTGGCAAAATCTACCTAATATGTAAAAGATACTAAGATTGAGATGATTTGTTGAGAGGGGAGAAAAGTTAACCCAGAAGAAAGTGGTTTGGGAAACATTGGAAGGGAAGACATTGAGGAACCAAGAATGAATCAGAAGGATGTCTTTGTCATTTAATCAGGAGCATAAGGAAAGAATAAATGACCTGTTTGACAGAGAGGGAGTTGAGACAAAGTAAATACTCATTGCCATGGGAGATAAGTCCTGCTAGTTTCATAGTTTCCAGATGTTGAAAAGCTGCAATTTCAACATGCTCTCATCAACAAAAAATGTTAGCGAGTGTAGCGGTGGCAAGGCGACCGATAGAGCTAGTAGAGTCAGTCCTTCTTCCATTGTTGAGGTCCATACTGTGAACGCCAAGCCATGACCATTGAGCTTGGAGTTTTCTGGGACAAAGGTGAGAATGGAGAGGATAGAGAACGAGAAAAGCGAACTAGAGGCCAAGTTTTTAAAATGAGGAGGGGATGGGTAGAAAGCAAGATCTGCTAGTGTCATATGATACATTGAGGATTCTATTTCAAGGAAGTTGATTAGAAGAAGCTAGAAAAAGAGATATCTAAAGATAAAGTGTGCGTTGGTGGGTTTGGAATAATGAAAGAAGCAGAGCTGGTTCTAATGAGAGGCTCTCTTAGAGAGCAAAGCCTCCAACAGAGTTGGTGCAAGAACCATGGACCATGGCGGACTAATAGGAGCGATATCAAATCTAATCTCCAAACTTCTCATTTCCCTAATACTATGTAAAATTATGTACAGAAAATACTATAATTTTGCTGAACAAATAGTATTGTTTAATTTTCTACGATTCACCGGTCTACTCTACCTTGAATCAATTTTTGCATATTCACCTTGTTTCCTCACTCCACCAAATAAAAAAGAAAATAAACAACAAAGTCAATTAAAAAAGAGAAAATTAAAAGAGCAAGTAGATCGAATACCATATATCATGCATATTAATCATTGAAGCTATATATAAGCCATCATATATATAATATATTATTAAACAACGTAACCCACACACGAATACACACATACATGAACTAATCAGTGAACCATGGCTCAATCTTTTTATATCCATAGAGACCATCCCAGCTTCTATAGATTCCATCCTTAGTGATCAACCACCATATGGTATTATTCGTAGTTGGCAGCTTCAAATGATTTCTATCACTTGCCGCATTATATGCATCCCATGATGTAAATTGTGGCAACCACAAAGCAGTACATTCTACTTTCTCATTCTCTTTCGTTATGATTTGGTGATTATCTCCTACTTTCAATTGTAACGAAGAATCACCTTTGCATGAAAGAGTCAAATCCACGTTGCTTTCTTTAGGCAATGCATCCTTTATGTTTAACACTACATCCCCATCACCCATTGTGCTTGAAAAAATGTTCATTAGAACAATTGAAAAGAGGACCACCTTAAGGACACTCGTGAACCTGCTGTAGCAGATCATTATTGATGTTATGATGTGATGATGAAGAAGATGATTATCAATATGGTGTTTTGGTTTATATATATATATATATATATATATATATATGAGAATGTTGGTGGATTATGAAGCTGATGTGGATTATTATTGTGTTATGTCTATCTAATTAATTAATTTGAAGATTTGATTTCAGAACGAGAATATATGGAGGGATAAGATTTTTGAGATTTGGACTCTTTATATATAGGAAAGAACGTATTTTCATCACACATGTCGACATCGATTTCTTTGGGGATTTATTTGACGTTATAGGCAATTGGTATTTAATAGATGATAAATGCTATTTATATACATTGAGTGTGATGTAAATGTAATTAATTAATTAAATTAATTTTTTACGTTGAATAATAATTTTTTTAAAATATTTTATTTTTCTTTATGTTTGATAATATATTTTAGAAAGATATTTATTTTTCTCTCAAACTTTAAATGATATGATAGGAAGAAGATCGTCTAATAATAAAATAGGGTAAATTACACAAAAGAGCTTTGTGGTTTGGCTCATTTTCAGATAGGGTCCTTGTGGTTTAAAAAGTGTCAACTTGGAGCCTTGTGTTTTCCTCCGTTAGCAAATAGGGTCTCAGGTGGTTTTTTCCATCCAAATTAACAGAGTAAACTTTAAAGTGGACTGTTTTGTAATTTGAACATTTTTCTATTAAAAGTTTAAAACAAAGTGGGGACTATTTTGTAATTTAAACCAAAATCCAAAAAACTAAAAGGCTTCGCGAGGAAATCGATTTCAAACCCTCTTTTTCATTGCTTTCTTCTTCTTCCCTACAACACTCACTCTCCTCCTCAACCGTCGCCGCCGCCACTACTTGCCATGGCTCTCTCTCTGACGCCGAAGCCATGTACATTCGACGCCGCCGCCATTAAAGCTCACATCGAACACCGTCAAGTATAAAATATTACCGACTTTTTTTGAGACAATGGTACCATCCGAGGAAGAATAGAATTGGATTCCCGCTTTTTATTTGTAAGAATCCTGTTATCGAATCTGCTCCTCGGTAGACTAAGAAAATTAATTAACTACAACTTTGGACTATATTTTATCTATATCACGCATATGGACTACTTTTACTGTAGCAAAAAGGGCGTATAAAGAAACCGTCAACTGGGATGACAGTTTTACTAAAATAAAACCGCTAACACGAATGACGGAAGGAGAAAACGAAGAAACCGTCAAAAGGCATGACGGTTTAAGAGAAACCGTCATGTTGGAAAAAGTTGAAAAGAAAACCGTCATCCGGCATGACGGTTTTCTAAAGAACCAGGTTGACGGTTTCTTAATAAGATTAGATCAGAAATTACATCATTAATTTTAATCAAATCAGAAAAATTTTAATTAGATCAGAAATAATTACATCAAACAATCATACAACAAATCAATATTAATTACATCATTAATTTTAATCAAATCAAAAAAATTTTAATCACTAATTAATTTTTCAATATGATATCACATTAATCATTTAACAAATCAATCAAAAATATTGTTTCCCAAATTGATAATATTTAAAAAAAAATTATTCAATAACTATTTAAAAAATAAATAAACAGATCTGGGATTTTAAAAAAAAAATTTAATCCCTTCGTCTTCCTCCATCTGTTAAAATCCCAGATCTTTTTATTTTTTTTAAAATAGTTATTGATTAATTTTTTTTAAAATATTATCAATTTGGGAAACAATATAATATTTTTTATTGATTTGTTGTATGATTAATGAATATCATATTGAAAAATTAATTAGTGATTAAAATTTTTTTGATTTGATTAAAATTAATGATGTAATTAATATTGATTTGTTGTATGATTGTTTGATGTAATTATTTCTGATCTGATTAAAATTTTTCTGATTTGATTAAAATTAATGATGTAATTTCTGATCTAATCTTGTTAAGAAACCGTCAACCTGGTTCTTTAGAAAACCGTCATGCCGGATGACGGTTTTCTTTTCAACATTTTCCAAAAGAAACCGTCATCCAGCATGACGGTTTCTCTTAAACCGTCATGCCTCTTGACGGTTTCTTCGTTTTCTCCTTCCGTCATCCGTGTTAGCGGTTTTATTTCTGTAAAACTGTCATCCCAGTTGACGGTTTCTGTATACGCCCTTTTTGCTACTGTAAAAGTAGTCCATATGCGTGATATAGATAAAATATAGTCCAAAGCTGTAGTTAATTAATTTTCTTAGTCTACCGAGAAAAAAAAAGTCAAATATTACCATGTGAAATTTCGATTCTTGAAATATTGAAATGTACAATCTAGCCCACAAAATATTAAAATAGTACGTATACTTATTAATACTTTTTATAAATTAAATAGTATATTGTTTTAATTTTTCAAGTACTAATTAAAAAGTATATAATTTTAATCTTTTAAAAATTATACTGTGTATTTTTATGAGACGTTATTAACTCAGTGATTTTGTAAGGACTCTGAATTATTTGTTTAGTCTAAAATGCAGTTCAAATAATAGCAATATGGTGTCATCAGTTTCAAATATATTTTTTATTTCTTATAATTACCAAGCTTGATTTGTTGATATTATTTTTTCTGATTTTGTGTGAGACAGAAAGGAAACTGTTTTGGCTTTAATTATACTTAAAACGGATTTCAGAATGTCCCATAACGATGATAATGGAGGGATAGGTTTTTTGGGTTTTGTACTTTTTATAGGAAGAACAAATTTTATCAGTCACCACAGAGGTAACCGGTTCCGTCAGGGATTTAATTTTTGAGAAACTATTTTTTAATTGATACTAGCTAGTTAATTAATGCTATTTATATACATTGAGTGTCATGTTATTACATAATTTCTTTTATTAAAGTTGGATAGCACTTTATTTAAAAAAACATAAAAAAAACAAAAGTATTGTTGGTACCACCATTTGGAGTTATTTTCATTTATATCCCAAACGTTTTTTCTGTCAATTATACCCCCAACGTTTTACATTTTAGTCAATTATAGTCCAACCCGATATTTTTTTAAGGTCCTTAAGTTTCCATTATTTCGAAATCTTCCATTCTCTCAAGATTTTTATTTCATAGGAGTCTTTAACTAATTACAGAACAATCCAGAATGTTTGTCATCTTTAACAAACTTGCTCATGCAATTAAGAAAACCGAAAAATCTCTCCCCTTTATTTTTCACAGTTCTGGCAACCACAAACAAACTCACTGGTGAGCCTTGAATACTGAGAAGTCGAGCAGAAATACCAATAGCTCTAGCTCCCGGCATTAACACACAATCTCCGGTGGCGGTGCCGTTGTGATCGTCGAAATTGAGAAGTAAAGTAATTTCGGAACCCCTTTGGGGAGAGAGGCAAAATAGAGAAGAAGAGTGAGACATGTGGTTGTAAAGAAAGGAAAAGTGATGAGAACAACGTAATTTAGGGGAGACTAGGAAGCTGAAGACGACGACGAGAAGGACCATGTCGACAGAAATGAGGACAGAGTGGACGACGACGATGAAGTGTTGTGGTGATGTTTTAGGGTAAGAGAATGAGAATTATTAATGGCTTCTAAGGACCTGTTTGTTAAGGATGACGAACATTTTGGACTATTTTGTAATTAGTTAGGGGTTGGGGTATAATTGACTCAAATGTGAAATGTTGGAGGTATAATTGGCAAAAAAAATACTTTAGGTGTATAACTAAAAATGACCTCAAACGTTGGGAGTAACAACAATACTTTTGCCAAAAAAAAAATTATTAGTTTCGTTCTTTTGGGTTGGGGTCTTTAGAGTTTTGTCCTGATTAACTCAGGCTTGACCCACATCGCACAATTGGTTATAATGAGAGAGTCTCCCAAAAATACTAATAACTACATTAACAAAATCTCAAATTTAAAATCTTACCGAAATGATATTAAATAAGTAAATAACCCTTTATCACTTAGTAATGTACCTTGTTAGTCATTGTCATTAGAGTTGATCATATATATTTTAAAAAATATATATATATAATTTCTTTAAAAATGCAAATTATAATAAAGGAAGAAAAATTATGTTTGAGGTTCAAATATTTTTGTTATTTCCTATAATTTCAAACTTGATTTATTGATATTATTTTTCCCGATTTTGTGTGAGAATCAAGAGTAAAAAGGAAACTGTTTTGGGTTCGATCGTGGAAATTAAGATTTATTTATATATTTTTAAAAAATTTAACAATTCAATCTTTAAAAGATTATTAAATTGATAATTCTATCCTTAAAAGAATGAAATACACAATTTTTTCTTAAAAAAAATAAAATTGAAAGATTAATACCGTATGCTACTATTTAGTCCAAAAAGAAGAAAGGATTAATATATATATATTATATTTTGATTTTTATGGACTAAATTGTATATTTTAATCTTTTATGGATTAAATTATCATTTTTATGATATTTTAAAATTGAATTGTTAGTTTGCTTATTTGAAGCAAGTAAGTGGTTACGTATGCTAAGTGTGTATATATATTGTTCTATTGACATTTAGTCAATGAATCACAAAATCGGTTCTTTCCTGTTTGGTGTTTAACATGTGATGATAAGCATTGGAACGTAGTCATCAACACTACTCTGATGGAAACATACATATATCTTGCTAGTTGTTATGTTCATATATAGAAGACTTTTATCAAAAACTTCCATTCAAGTTTTACTTTGGAAGAAATTATTATATCTACTACGTATTGGTTTGTTCATAATTCTTAATTAGTAAAAAGGGTATTTTGGTAATATCATCAAGGAAAAAAATTACTAGGATATAGTTAGTTCAAACATGATAATGATAAGTGAGTTGCATCCAAGATTGAAGGACCTAACTTCGAATCTTAGAGTCGATTTATATTTGTCTTTTGATAATTTAAACCCTTTTCTTTAAGTGTGGTAGAGGTAGAAGTAGAAAACACCCATTCTTTCTGAAATGAATTTGCAAAGTTGAAGATATCAAACTAATGCTAAGGGAAAAATGTCACTTCAACGTAACTAATATATGAAACAACCTAGCCTCGTTGAAGTAGCTAATAAGAGCAAACAAGTACAACTTGAACTGATAAAAAATGATTAAAATCTCATTTTGGTCTTATATGTTAGGCCAATTTTCACTAGTCCTATCAGGCCAAAAAAAGAAATTGACTAGTCCTACACATAGTTTTTAAAATCAGGAGTTTAAATAAAATAAAAAAAAAAGGGTGATTAATCTTGGATTCTAGAAAAATAATAATTTATTTAAATATAAATGAAAAAATTCTTAAAATTTGTCTTTCACTTAATTAATTTAAATGTATAAAAAAATTTCTCATTTTGTCTCTTTGTTTTTTTGAAAATTTTATTTAGCTTTGATTTTTTTTCTTATCTGAAAACAGTGAAAGAAAGAAAAAAAACTTTATTTTAATTACAATTTTCACTTATAAAAGAAAATAGGAAAATCAAAAAATGAGAAAATTAAAGAAAGAAAAAAAATAAAAGAAAAAAAAAAAGCGGAACACAGCACAGTGAGGGAGTTGAGTTCATAAGCAAAAGGGGAAAACTTGAAACGTCCCCAAAACTTTTAGTTGTTTTCGTTTAGATCTCTAGTTTTTCAATCACAACTTCACAAGTATCAAAATGAACTCCATAAAATAAAGGGTAAATTACACTTTGGTACCCTGTGGTTTGACCCTATTTCACTTTGGTACCCTGTGGTTTGAAACTTGACACTTTAGTACTCTGAGGTTTTGACAGTTAACACATTGGTACCCTCAATTATTTTCCTGTCAAATTTTAACATAATATTCCTCTCACTTACCACACTTCAACTCATTTTATTCCAAAATTAAACCTAATGAAAGATCAAAAGGCAGCCCAAGAGAAGCAAATCGACGACCATCATGACTTTCAAATCGCCGTGTTTGGCATCACGAACGAAACGTTGTTTATCATTGTTGTTCATGACTTTCAAATCGTCCTCCATTATTTTCTACCACATGCATGAACACATCCCAACCCCTTTGAACTTTGATCCAACAATTATTATTTCCACCTCTTCATTCTCAATATTCTCCGCCGAAATTCCCAATTCAATCGTGCAACCAATATCCTTTTTCATTTGAAACAACGAAACTGAAAGAGAAAGAAATACATTGAATCGAATGTGTGTTGTGTGTTTCCTTCATCAAAATCAAAATGGACTCATAGATTATATAAATGGGTCTCTGATATGAAATCTCTTCCCTACGCAAACCAAAATCCTTAAATGTTCTAGCCTAATTGTTGTACTTATATATGTACACTTCCTAATTGGTACTTTCCCTGGGAATCTCGCCGTCGCTAAGCTACGAACCTTCTTGTTGAATCTCATGGTGAAATCGGTGTTGTTGAAGCTCGGAAACGAGGGTTTCAGAAGAGGAAGAAGTTTCGAAAACGACGATGTCGTTTTGTGTGGTATTGGAGTAATCCTGTGGTGGTGGTGGTGTTATCGAAGGAAGCTGGACTTGTGGCGTAGGGTCTTGCGGCGATGACTAAGGATGCTAATTGATGAATTAATTTCTGGATGATTTCGCAGAAGGTGTTGGTACCCTCAATTAATTTCTTTCAAATCATGATGAATTAAAGGATTTGCCACAATCTACTCCCAACCAGAGCGTCTCTACATTTGCAACCCTCACACTCGACGATTTGAAAGTCTTGGGCTGCCTTTTGATCTTTCATTAGGTTTAATTTTGGAATAAAATGAGTTGAAGTGTGGCAAGTAAGAGGTAGGTGGAATATTCTGGTAAAATTTGACAGAAAAATAATTGAGGGTACTAATGTGTTAACTGTCAAAACCTCAGGGTATCAAAGTGTCAAGTTTCAAACCACAGGGTATCAAAGTGAAATAGGGTCAAACCACAGAGTACCAAAGTGTAATTTACCCTAAAATAAATTCGACAGTAAAATAATTTTTCTCAGAATAACCGTAGAAAGCAGTGTTGTAAGACCCGGACCGGACCGGCCGGTCCGACCGGGAGCCGAAGACTAACACGGTCTGGTTCAACCCTTTGAACCAAAGTCTGGGTTGGACCGGACTGGACCGGCAAAAACCGGCCCAAAACCGGAAAAACCCGGTCCACCCGGTGGACCGGCGGTTCAACCTTTTTTTTTTTTTTGGCAACTGCATTCGAAAATAGGAGGAGAAGAGAGAAGAGAGAACGTGTGTCGAGGAAGAAGGGGCCAGAGTGAGGATTCGAGAGAGAAATTAAGGCAGAGGCTTGAATGACAGATAGACCTGATCACGGGCCGGGCTCGCTAAAAAACGGGCCGGGCTTTAGGGGGTAATAACAAACAAAAAGTAGGCCCGAGCCCGTTTTATTTCGGGCCGGGCTCGGCCCGTTTTTGATGAATATGGGCCGGGCTTAATTCCGGGCCCTTTTTAAACAAATTAAACATTAAACTCACTCTCACTCAAATTATATATTTATTAAAATATATATTATATTGGAAATTGAATGGTGATTGGGAGGGATTGGGAAGAAGATTAGGTGAATGATTGATTTTGATTTTGAAAATTGGAATTGATTGTGGAATTAGAATAGCATAATTGATTTGGAAATTAAAAATTAGAATTAAATGTGGTTTGATTTTCTAAAGTTATATATTTATAAAAATATATATTATGTTTATATATATTAAGGAATATATTATACAATATACATATATAAAAATGTATGATATATGTATATTAATACGGGCCGGGCTTTAGGGCCGGGCTGAAAAATAAGCCCGAGCCCGGCCCGTATTAAAACGGGCTTTTTAAAATTCGGGCTCGTTTTTTTTCGGGCTTTTATTTTCGGGCTCCTTTTCATTTTTTTCGGGCCGGGTAAATCGGGCCGGACGGGCTTTCGGGCTCATGATCAGNTGCAAAACGATCAACCATTGGTTGATCACTTGATCCTTTTGGAAGGATATGAGACCAATTATACAACTTGACCAAAAGATATGAGATAAAAAATGATATAAGACCAAATTGGGACCTTTTGCAAAGATATGGAACTAAATTTGCACTTTGACCAAAATCAATTAATTTTTTGTAATTCAACTATTAATTAATATTGACCCATTTATTTTAATATATTTATACTATTTTAGGATTATTTATTTCATTATCTTATAATAATAATATTATTAAATTATGTATATATGTATGTATATTTATTATTTATTGAATTAAAGAAAAAGTGTCAGCACTGTGAATATATGAAAACAGTGGACGTTTTTATAAAGCTTTTGGACTGAGGAGATTGTAACTCTCTCTCTCTCACCCACACAAACACTCTGTTCCTCTCAAAACTTGGCTGGGTTTTGTTGAAGTTTCATCATCAATTTTCCACTTTAAATCTCTAGCAAATCAACATCATATTTCCTTGGAATGGAAATTTGCCAGACCGATATTGAATATTTCTTTCTCAAAAGGAATATGATGTTGATTTACTAGAGGTTTAAAATGGAAAATTGCAAGCTTGTTTCTGCTTCCTTTATTTACAACAAGAAACTTTCAAAAGAAGATAAAGGAAGTGAAGTGGACAGTCCATGGCTTAGCTTATAGAGTGTGAGTGATTTGATTAGAAAAATTTTAGGAGAACTAATCAAATTCAAAATTGTCTTATTACTGCCTGTTTGATTCATATATCTAAAATTATTTTTTTAAAAAAAATTATTTTAGGAGTTTAGAACATCTCCTAATAATTTTTTATTTTTTAGATTTTAAAAGTACATTTTGATATTTTGACTTTTAAAACCAAAGAAAAATAATGATGTTAATTATCAAAAAAATATTTTGGCTTTTTAGTTTTAGAAAATAAAAAATTATTTTTAGAGAAGGGAATTAAACCAGTGTTGTAAGACCCGGACCGGCCGGTCCGACCGGGAGCCGAAGACTAACACGGTCTGGTTCAACCCTTTGAACCAAAGTCTGGGTTGGACCGGACTGGACCGGGAAAAACCGGCCCAAAACCCGGTCCACCCGGTGGACCGGCGGTTCAACCCTTTTTTNCGGGTAAATCGGGCCGGACGGGCTTTCGGGCTCATGATCAGGTCTAATGACAGAGGAGGAGAAGTCTAAGTAGAAAGAGAGAGAGAAGTGGGAAGTGAAAGGGTGACAAGAGTCTGTGAAAGAGTGAGGGTCAATTGGTGCCATTGTTTCTGGTTCATGTCACCAAACCAAAGGGTGAATCGAATTATATGACAAAGGCACAAAGTTGTTTCTGGTTCGTGGTTCTTCATCTCAAGATGAAGAAAGAGCCATCTTGAGATGGCGTGAGAAGAGAGATCAAGACAGGGACCAAAATTGGGTAAAGCGTGGGAGAAGAGAGAAGGAGGCGTCTTGCACATGTGAAGAGAGAGGTGGCTGATTTGTGAATTAGGGTTAGGGATTCTAGAATGACAAAAATGCCCCTCTATGACTATCTCCTTCTCAGAAATATCCCTCCTTGCATTCATTATTTACAAAAGGCCATTTTGTTTCCTTTTTCATATTTTCCGTATCTTACTTTTTTTTTACTTTTATCATTCTCTTTTTAGCCTCTCAAAAGTTTTCTAAGTTGCAAAATGACCCGGACCAAATGGGGTGTTCACACTTGGTTTGATCAAGATCCTCCTGAGTTTAACAAGTCTTGAAAATTGAAATTTGAGAAGTCATGTAATGTTGTTTGCTTCTAGATTTTGAACTATGAATTTGTACTTTTGAACTTTAAAATTATGTGTATTGAACTTGAAAGTTGAAACTTGAGAGGGTTTATATTTAATATATTTAAAATTATTATTTATTGCGTCATCCGGTCCGACCGAGCGGTCCGACCGATTCAACCGATCCGACCGTGAACCGAACACTTGTCCGAGTCTTTGTCCGGTTCGGTTATGACAACACTGGTAGAAAGATACTCGAGAAAAGGAAAACCAAAGAATAAAAAGGAGGAATTTGCAAAATAGAAAATGAAGAAACCACTGAAAAAAATAACCAAGACTCTCTCAAGCACTCAGCATTATTCAACAAGCTTCCTCCTTCTCAATTTATTTCCCCAGAAAACCCTCCTCTATTCTCTGATTTTCGAGGGAATTTATCAATGTTATGAAAATTGGATTAGATTAACCAAATAGTCAGACCGATTGAATCATAATATGAGAGAAGTAACTTGGTTTGGATCATTGGATCATTCAAGACATTGCTCTAGATCATCCAAAATCGTCTTGAACAAGATTTTCCTGTAATTTGAAGCGGATTTTAGAAAACTCGGTCGGGTCACAATTTTTTTAAAAAAAAATTGTAGATTTTTTTTTGTTAGTTTGATGAGCTAAATGCGAAAAAGTATATAAAATATTACAAATCTATTAAAATAAAGAAAACATTGATTTTGTTTTTACTTTTCTAAACTAATTACAACTATTCATATTATTATTTTTGTATATTTTATTTGTTTAGAATGATAAAAATATAGATTTATAAGTATGTATAATATTATTGTTATATATATATTTTATAGTATAAATAATTTGCAATTGCATTTTGAGTGCTCATGACTTCTACTTTTTTTTAATATTTTTTTAGTGTGTTAATGGGCTTGGGTTGATGTGTGTGAGTGAGTGTTAAATGCATAGCCCATCCTTTGATTTTATTTATTTTTCAAATCAGTTAGGCTTCAAGTGGACTATGGGAAGGATGAAGTAGAGGAAGTGGAGTTGTTAGGATGGGCTTTCTCTTTTCTTTTCTTTTTATGAGAAATAGGCCTTGTGTTTTTCTCTCTCTTTTTTTTTTAAAAAAAAATATTATTTTATTTTATTTATTTGCAAAATAGTCCCAAAACCTCTAATATTTTATGTATAATTAGAAGAAAAGTCTAGATACAATGTTCACAAACGTGATGCCTTAATCCAAGCAAACTGAAACAGAAAGCCTACGAAGGCAAAAGAATTACATACAAGGAAGTGGAAAGTCGAAAAAACCAACTTACAAAGAAAAGTAAATAAATAAAACAACTCCAATGCAAAAGTGGAAGAAAGAGACACCGGCCCCTTTTAGTCCGTTGATATCTATAGGATATCGAATAAAGTACGAGTAGTGAAAATTAAATATTTTTTAGATATTAGATAGATATAGATATTGGTCTCGGATACTCTATATACGTTCGAAATAAACGGATAGTTAGGAGACAAGATATTTAATACCCTATTACTTATTTAATTTTTATATTTCACATTCAAATTAATATTTTATGTATAATTATTTAGTTATAATTTTTAATAAATAATAATCAATTTTCACTTATTATATATTTACTTTTTTATTTTTAAAAAAATAATTTTATTTATTTATTTTAGTTGATAGATATTGGATATCAGGTACCAGGTATATTCAATTTATGAAATATGATATTTTATCTTTGAGGAAACCTACTATTTGGTCCCTTCTTTTTCACAGTTTTAACTATTTGGTCCCTGCATTTTTGAAATAGACTATTTGGTCCCTCAAAAATCACAAATGTCAACTTGTTAGTCCATATAGCATATCTTTGTTAATGATAATGATGACATGAACGTTAAATGCTTACATGGTACCCGTTAAATGTCACTTTGGCATCCTAGTCACCTAAACCAACCGAACCAGACGAACAAACACAATTAAATTGGCATTCCATGACGTCATATTTGTTTTACACGTGAAGCTTCATAAGGCATAAACTATTGAAGCATTTTCCAAATCTCAAACCCTAAGTGGTCCCAAATAATTAAATATGTGGCATTTAACGTGTCGCATGTGCAATTAACGACCAAATCATCAATATCGTTAACAGAGATATGCTACAGGGACTAACAAGTTAACATTTGTAATTTTTTAGGGACCAAATAGTCTATTTCAAAAATACAGGGACCAAATAGTTAAAACTGTGAAAAATTAGAGACCAAATAGTATGTTTCCTCTTTATCTTATATTCTTATTTTTTTTTTCAAATATTTTAAATATTCCGAGTACCTGTCAATATCATATGTCGAACAAAGTACGGATACAAATATTAATTTATCATATGAAAATAGGGTATGAATATTTAATTAGATTAATGGGTACAGAAATGGATAATGACAAAATCATAAGTATCCTTCAATAAAAATGATTCTATTGGATGCACAGTCAAACATTAAATATAAAGTACCTTTCATAATAAAAATTTAAACTTAAGTTCATTATATTATATAGGGGTGTTCATTGGGTTGGGCCAACCCGCCAACCCGCTAAAATCAACCCAACTCACTAGTTTGGATTGGTTTGGGTTGGGCTGGCGGGTTGGTTTGGGTTCAAAGTTGAGCCCGCTGTGGTTTGGGTTGGGCTGCGGTTTTCAAGATTTTGAGCCCGCTCAAACCAACCCAAACCGCCGGCCCGCAAAAATATTAAATAAAAAATAAAATTAATTTTTATTTAGTCAAAATTATATTTTAATATCACAAATAATATTATTTTTACAATTTGGTCAATTAATAAATTTTTATTCTCAATTTAGTCCATAAAAAA